>CAEFZY010075069.1:0-20950 GCA_903066815.1 Brachyrhaphis roseni
CTCAACATGCTAGCAGCTAACCTCTACATGCAATCAGCTAACCTCAAAATGCTAGCAGCTAACCTCTACATGCTAGCTGTTAACCTCTACATGCTAGCGGTTAACCTCAACATGCAATCAGCTAACCTCTACATGCAATCAGCTAACCTCAACATGCTAGCAGCTAACCTCTACATGCAATCAGCTAACCTCAACATGCTAGCGGCTAACCTCAACATGCTAGCAGCTAACCTCTACATGCAATCAGCTAACCTCAAAATGCTAGCAGCTAACCTCTACATGCTAGCAGCTAACCTCTACATGCTATCGGCTAACCTCAACATGCTAGCAGCTAACCTCTACATGCAATCAGCTAACCTCAAAATGCTAGCAGCTAACCTCTGCATGCTAGCAGCTAACCTCTACATGCTATCGGCTAACCTCTACATGCTAGCAGCTAACCTCTACATGCTAGCAGCTAACCTCTACATGCTAGCGGCTAACCTCTACATGCTAGCAGCTAACCTCTACATGCTAGCGGCTAACCTCTACATGCTAGCGGCTAACCTCTACATGCTAGCGGCTAACCTCTACATGCTGATTAATAATACCTGGATCATTGTCCAATATATTCGATGTGTTTTGATGATGGCACTCAACCAAATGTAATGTTTGTTACTGCCAGAGGTTGGTAAAGTACCCAAACGTTACTACTTCACTACTTCAACATATTTTTACTCAAGTAAAAAGTATCCGCCCAAAAACTACAATAAAAAAGTATTTGGTAAAAAGTTGACTCAAGTACTGAGTAATTTAAAAATTGCATCATCTGATGGACTGATTGTGAAGTTATGTTTTTGGGTATTTTATGGACCAAAATTAAATAATTCAAATAAATAAAATCAAAAGAAAAAATCCAGCTCTTTCTTTAAAAACTTTTGAAACTTTGACAAAAAGTGCAGGTGTGTCTGAGTCTGGTGAGTTTTTGGTTAATTTAATTCAGTGAAGTTACTCACAGAGTGAGAGGATCAATTATAGACTAGCAATGCTAATTAAACAATTAGTAAAAAATACAGTGTAGTAAAAATATTCCAAATTTTATTCTTTTCTCTAAAAATTTCTCAAGTAAAAGTAACTAGTAACTGCTCGCAGGTTTTTAAATTGTTTTTATGTATTTTTCTGATGTAAAGCTTTGAACTGCTGAAATGTGCTGATGATGTTAAAAATGTTTTAGCCCCAAATTAATCTTCTGTATGCATCAAACTTGTTTATTTTTCAGCTGACTCAGTGGTTGTACCTGATCCTGTAACCTGATCAGAGCGCCACAGTAAGTCATCTTACAGTAATATTATGTATTCACCTGGTTAGCGTAGCTTCATGGACCCAGATTTTGCCCAGCTCAGCGCGTTCGCCGGGCGTTTTGCATGCCTGCATGGAGCTCGTGTATTCCCCTGCAGAGGCTTGCATGCTGCACTGCAGCTGTGAACCAATGAAGATGGATTAGTTTCCCTCTCTGACTGTCTTAAGGAAGCAGAGCTGGGATTGGGAAGCTCCAGCACATTACTCCACCTTGACAAGGTCCCCAGATGAAAGCTTCAGCGCTTCTGTTGGCTGGTGATCAAAACGGAGATGCAGCAGTTTCCACCGTGTCACCTCGTCTGCTGCTGACTCAGCCGGCGCCTGGCACTGTTTCTGCTGTTTGACGTTCTGTGTCTGTATTTTGGTAAGAAAAAAAAGTTTAGCCCATCTTATCTCAGGCTTGAATCCTTCCTGCACAACTTGGGGAAACGGCGTCCTTGGGAAGGATTGTTTCCCATTTGCTTATCAGTGAGAGTGGGTGAATAAAAGCTGCTGCAGAGAGTGTGTGTGGACTTACAGTTGGTGAATAAACGTGTGTGTGTGTGTGTGTAAAGGCTTGTTTCTGCAAAACCTACATCATAATACAGCAGCCTCAACAATAATGGGGCTGCATATAAATCCATCTTTTATTACTGTAGCTGAAGATCACAGAGGAAACTTTGAGCACATTTATTCAATAGCTAAAATAAAATAAATGTTTTATCATGAGATTACACCCTTACATCAGTTTATTCATATAGTGTTAATTCACATCGTATGTCGTCTGGAGACAATTCGCAAAAATCTTAATTTATCATTCAGATTATTTTTAAAAGTTTCTATAAGGAAACACAGCAGATTATAACGAGTTATTGCAGGATTTAATCCCAGAGACAGAAAGTCGCCTGCGTTGACTTCCCTCATTCTGAGCATGCATGTGGCGACAGGGGAGAGGAAAAACTCCCCTTTAACACGAAGAACCCTGGTTCTGGTTCTGGTTCCGGCTCTGCAGAACCAGAACCAATTTTGGTTAAATGTTTTACAATTTTTAAATGTTTTGTAAAATAATCTATTAATAAAAAATAAATCAAAATACATGATTTTTATTTCCACAGATATTTAAAATGGTAAATAATACAATAAAATCAAATACGTCTCTTTTTTTTAGTGTGTCAATTTTTTAAATAAAGAAATTCCGCCTACGACTCCCTGTTTATCTTAGGTACAAATGTGAAATGCCAGTTTCTTTAAACCTCTCTTCAAAATAGGAAATATAAAGGAACATTCTTTATTTTGTCATTTCTTTTACACCAAGAGTTAAATATTGTAAAAATGTATCATTTTTTGTTCACTCCCTAGTTTAAGGAGTTAGGGACTCAGCCTCTCCTGATTCTGCAGCGCTGCAACTTTAAATAAAACACGACTCTGCAGACCTCGGCTATTCATCCTGCTGGACACGGCAGGAACATTTAAAGCTGCTCTGCAGCCAGCTGCTGCTCGGATCCAGCTTATTTAGTAAAAAGAGAGAGAAGACGGGATTAACAGAACAGACAGAAGTTCAGATAAAAAAGACAAAAATGAGTCGCAAAAATGAAAAATGAGGTTCAAGATATGGAGCAAAAATAAACTTCTGTGAGGTGAATAGTCAGCATGACGCTAATTTAAAGCTGCAACAAAATGTTGCATTAATAAAACTACAAGAATAAACAGCTGAAGTAAAACAGCACAAAAACAGCACAAAATGGCAGCGGCGCCTCGACGAGAGAACAAACAGAACGACGTGACGTTAGAGCATCGTTACTTCAATAATATTAAATCACTACTAAATACTTTTCTAACAAATACTTTTCACTCTTACTTGAGTGAAATTGTTTGATCACCTGAAGGTGAAATAAAAGCAAAATGGGTTTTCCAAGGTATATTTAAAAAAAATTAGTAAATTTCTGCCAAAAACTACAGAATTTTGAGATTAAACACAGAAATGTTTGAGGAAAAACATTGGAAATTTCTAGAGTTAAATGTTGAAAATTTGCTAGAAAGAATTCAGATTTTAAAAAAAAGACAAGGAAATTTATGAGTTTGAGAAGTCAGCTTTTTTAGATTAATCTCAGAAATAAAAATAAAAAAACATGGACATTTCTGAGTTTCAAAAGTCAAAATTTTGCTTGAAAAAAATCTCAGAAATTTCCAATGATTCCAAAAGTTAAACACTTATTTTACTTTCAAACTCAGAAATGTCCACTTTTTTTTTACCAGCAAATGTTTGACTTTTGAATTCAGATTTTCTTGTTTTTTTTTTCTAGGAAATTTCAGAGATTAAATCTAAAATTTTCTGAGAATCTTGGTGGAAATTTGCTCCTTTTTGTTTATGTATCTACAATACGGAGTCGTATATTTCACAGGATTCTCACCTGTGAAATATCAGTGAAATTTTTAAAATCTAAAATTTAAAACATTTTTAGATACAAAATGTTTTATTTAAAAAAAAATTTGACAAAAAAATTTAACCTAAAATGTTTGATAAAAATGTTATTAAAAATGTAAGTTTTTGCTAAAAGTTAATATAATTTTTTTTTAGATTAAACTTTTCGGTCCAGGTTTCTGTTTTGAGTCGGTCAGCCAGGGATCCAGGTTCTGCAGTTACTCGTTGTCTGAGCTGCCGGTTCTGACCCAGTTCTGCCTCCTGATTGGTGTTCGTTCGCTGTCACAGCCCGCCGCCTTCAGGGATCACTCAGGCTGACAGGTCATTAACCCGAGCGAAGCGGAGCAATAAGCCGCCGCTGAACGCCGTACAAAAGGTCAGGGAAAGGTCAGCGGCGTGCAGCTGATGGATTCACCACCTCCACCTCATTGTCCAACAAATAACTGCAGCTTATACACCTGCTGCCCTGCTGGACGCCGTCGGCCCCTGGGCCTTCGTGAAGCAGAAAACCTGATGCTGCAGAGGTGCGGCGACGACACGACGGCGTTTTCGTCTTTGACCTTTAGCAGCTGCTTTCAACATAATTACACCAGTTTAAGAAAAGGGAACATTTCCTCTTCTGCTCTCGTCTCTAAATATATCTCTGACTTTCCTTTCTGTTTCCGCTACATGAAAATAGCTTCATTTAGAAAATAAGGTTGTGACATTTAGTGTAAATGTCAGGAAAATAGAAACGTTTACAGGGTTTGACAGGTAAAAGGGTCAAAATTAGCATGCAGATAAGATTTTACGCAGCTGTCCGTCATGCGGTGAAGACGAGGTCTGGTCGCTTTAAGAAAGCAGAAACACCTGAGCTGAAAGCCGAGGCTTGAGTCGGACCAGAACAGCGATCCCAGTACAACCGAGCTCTGCTGGTTGGGTGGCTGGACGACCCAGTTAAAGCAGATAGTGACTCCGTTTCTATTCACCATAAAATGAGGAAAATTTATTTGCCAATTTTTAAAAAAAATGTTTTTTTCAGCCACTTTAAAATTGTGTTTTTCGCTGAAATCCAATGGAAACAATTTTTTTTGTTTTGCATCGCACCAGTTTGTATCCAGCAGCTTATTTGTAGCAACTGGGCCACACTGGAGGAAACTTCCAGAAAACTGCAAAACATCCGAAACACTGACTTCCTTTAAATCAAGGCAACAGACCATCTTTAGAAAAGCTTTTGATTAGCAGAAAACAGAACATTGATCAACTTATTTTTGCTTGATGATGATGATGGTATTTGACTGAATGTAATGTTTGTTGCTTGTTTCATAACTGGCGACTGCATAATGAAATGCGCTGTAGACACATCGCAACATTGTGACGTTATTCTCGTACCGCCGGTTTCAGCTGTCAACGCACTAAATCCTAAATGTATGCGTGATATATGAAAGAAAAAGGGATTCAGCGATTTGCTGCTAATTGTCAACAAAACAAGAACCAGATAAAAGTTTTAAGCAGTAAAAGAAGCGAGGGAGAGGGAAGCAAGTCAGCTACGCTAGCTTGACTTTGACAACCGTAACATGTAGACGTGCTGCAGAACTCGGTGCCTCTTGGTTCAGCTAAAACACGGAGGCCCATAAACCAACTCTCTAGCAGGTGTTTAAATGAGCTAATCAGTCACCGATCTGTTCAGACGATCACTAACTGGCTGGAAAGCTCAACGTCTCCCCTTTCAGAAACCGTTGGGATTTTTCAGATAACGCAAAGTATCACAGAATTACGTACCGGGTTAGACTGTCGTCGCCGCCGATACGTTCGGCCAAGAAGGGCTAAAAACAGAAAGACAAAGATCAACTTTGAGTCCAACTCCCATCGGAAATAAGCCGACATGTCCTCATCTTTATCAGTCGTTTCTGTTCTCAGTAACTGTCTGGACTGTTGTGAAGCTATTTCTGCTCTTTTATTAGCTTGTTTCCTCCTTCATATCGGCATCACGCTGCGTTTTCCAATCAACAAACTTCAGCTCAATATGTTTGTTCAAAGAACAAAGGAGAGGGAAGGAAACTCACAGCTCGCCTTGTTAAAGCAGCAGCTGAAGTAATCAGACAAATTGATGCTTTCAGCAGAATAACTGCTGCCATTTATACCACACAACAGCATTAACATCACTTTGAGCTAGTCCATCCCATCTGTCGATCCAACACCCCAAGGAAGCGTTAGTCCTGCAACGAGGCCTCAGTCAGTTATTGAACGAGCTGCTTGAAACAAATCAGCCAATAAAACTTGATTTGTAGAGAAATTTCCTAGTTGTTGATCATTAAACTGTAAAAAAAACAAAGATTGACAGAAGTGCGGCTTGGATTTTTGAAAACTGTTTTTTTTACAATGATTTTTTACCTCAAATTGTCTGAAATACTCAGAAATACCAAATTACCTGAACTTTAAATTATCTGCTTTATTTTTTAACAAATGGAAATAAAAATTTCCATTTTAATGTTTTTTAATGTTTTTCAAAAATTAAATTACGAGTAGTCATAATATTTTGAGAGTAAAGTTATAATTTTTTACTTTATTCTGATATTATTTCAACAAGAATAATATGACTCATAATTTTATTTTTTTTGTCTTGGTAGTGTCAGAATGTGACAAACCAACACAAAGCAAAACATTTCAAAAATAAATTTGTTTAATGGAAACACGGCAATTAAAAAAAAAAAAAGTCTTGTTTTTTTTATTAATAAAAGATTTTGTCACCAGAATGAGGTGATTATTTTTGGCCGTATCAAAACATGTTTATTTTGAAAAACTGCAAAGGAAACTCTTTTTTCACATCACAGGAGTCACATGACCAACAACTGGATGTTACTACTGACAGAAACTACAAAGACGATGACAGGAAGTGGTTAGAGGATCATAACACCAGGTGTTTTCTAATGACTTATTACGCAAATAAACGTAATCATATGTGATTTTAATTGTGTTTCTTATGTAATGAAAACTCTGAAATTGTGAAGTTGTGTTTTTTGGACAAAGTTTTGTGACTGGAATGCAGCTATTATCTCCACCTCGACAGTACGATTGATCTTTCAAGCAAACTGGTCTGAAATCCAAGAAATGAAAGAGTTTCTCTCCAATCAAAGTTTGATTTAGCCAAACTTTAACATTTTAACTGTCTCTAAAATGCCAGACTTGCTCATTAACGAGCCTCGCCAGCCCGCCCACCTAGCGTTAGCTGGCTGCTCCGACGCGGAGATGGGATTTCACTAAACGCATCAGACGGCTCTATAAGTGTAATGTGGTGCCAACGGGCCTGTCAGCTCCGATCCACTGACTGAAGCGCTGAGGCCGTCGACCCTTCCCGCATCCTCTCAGGCTTCACATCTGTCTTCTCAGCACATACGTTTTAATCACCCCCATCATATTAGTTAGCTTAAGGTCGTTTTATTCGTCGGCCGTCAGTCTGACATTGAGAACAACCTTGTAGCATTCAGCATGCAATTATCAGGGACCATAAAGTGTGTGTGCAGTTTCCAATTAATGCAGCAAAGCTTGTCATTATAATTTCCCGTCCTGCTGATGACGTCCCGGACCCTCAGCTTAGCCGCTCTACACTGCTGCTTTTATGGAAGTTTATTGCTTAAATAGCAACTTTTCTGCCTAAATAATCTGGACGATCTGGTTTACATCGAGCACAGTGCAGGAGGAATCATGCTGAGGGACCATAAAAGAGTCAAATCCAAAAAGCTGAAGTTTGGTTCAAACCGCGTCGATGATCCATAAAACAGCAGCAAATCTACAACAAAATGGTTGATAAAGATGAGAATCAAGGTGCTGGAATGGCCTAGTTAAAGTCAGGAGTAAACCTGACAGAAATGTTGTGGTGGGACCTTCACAGAGCAACGCCAGAAAGCAGACTGCTGAAGTTAAGGCGGTTCTACAAGCTGCTGGATCATCGGACGTGACTTTGGATTATTTTTAACTAACAAATTAAGAACTTAGGTAAGATGTATCGAGGGGTTTAGCAGACAAACATGCTGATATGTGACGTTACATTCTGGAGGTTTTTTAAATGGCTCATTTTCCAGACACAGAAAAGCCTGAATTTACTTCCATAAAAATGACTCGGTGGGTTTTTTTAAGCAGTTAGGATGGGGGTTTTTTTTAGAATCAGTTCAGTTCCCTTTGAACTGAACCATTTTTTAGCAGAATTCCTGAGAAACATCCAACTTAGCAAGAAGCAACATCATATCAAAGAAAGACAAACTGAAAGTAAAGCAGCTGCTACTGAAAGAAGGAAAACCTTAAAGTTGTGTATGTTGTGGCAGCAGGATGCAGCTCAGCCTTTCAGCCCTCTGTGTTCCCGTCGCTGTGATGTATGGAAGGCATTTTAAGGCAGTTCACCCACATGTGGTGATAATGGCCCTGCACTCTTCTCTGGGTTACTGGTGAGGCTCAAAAAAGGCTCCGTCTCATTTCTCACCGGGCCGCAAAGACACAAACTGGAGTTCTGAAAAAACAAAAAAAGTTCCAGCATAAATCTCCGGTGGGTCCCGACTGTGACCGCGGGCAGAGCTGAAAGATGGACCATCGTCTGGTTGGCTTCATGCTGGGAATGTTTCTGGGTGGAGGCATAAGATGTTCCTGCTGACAGGTAAAAGATTAATAATTATCTGGGGAAAATTATGTATTTTTATGAGTAAAACTCCCTTTAATGTCACTGAAAATGAGTATTTCTATAATAAAAAACTCCAACCTAAGTGGAGATTTAAAAAAACTCTACTTGCGTGTTCAATAAATGATATATTGGTGCAAATAATGAGCCAATATATCCACATACTTGCTTTGATGTGATTCCCAATCAACAAAATCTTGTTTTAATGACTTTATATTTCTAATACGCTATTTTAAAGTAGTTCAACTTATATATCTCCCCACACAAATTAATCACCATGTTTAATTCCTAACAGGAAGTCGTAGTTGTTTTGAAGCAATATGATTGGCTGACAGGTTTTAGCTTTGCTCTTTACTGCCCCCTATCGGTTTGGCATGTTTAAAACAACGAGCAGGCGAAAACTTTTCTGAAACTGATATGGTGTGTATAATATTATCTTCTAACGAGGATAATAATCTGGAAGAGATTTCTGATTCTATAAAGATCTGGTTACATGTGTACAAGGTTTAAAATTGTATTTATTTGTGAGATAAATACAACACTGCAAAAACACAAAATCGTACCAAGTATTTTAATCTTGGAACATATTTTGTATTTCTAGTATTTCCAGTACAAATATGTTTATACTTTGAAATAAGAAAAAACTAACATAAAAGCAACTTTTCAGCAAGAAATATGAGCTTGTTCTAAGTCAGCAAGACACTTTAAGTTTATATACTTACATATATGAACTTAGAGTCAACAATATGTTTACATATTAAGGGGAAAAATGTTGTGTTTAACTTGTTTTCCTATTATATCTTATAATACATAATATGAGAAAATGCCTTCTTCTCCTGCCAGATTATTTCAACTAATACTTTTACATCTATATTAAGGAATTATTGACTTAAAACAAGCTCATATTTTTCGCTAAAAAGTTGCTTGCAAGTTAGTTTTGTTTTATTTGAAGTGTACTGAGATATTTGCAGTAGAAATCTGACTGAAATACTTGGTAATATTTTGTGTTTTGCAGTGAAAAGTGCAGCTGTTTGCATAACTTTCTGCGTAACTTTCTGCTTTTGATGAGTTTTACTGCGAGCCCTGAGGGTCGAGGCGCTCGGCGTCGCAGCACCTTCAACCTTTCCTCACTTCAGCTGAAAAACTCAAAATCTTCAGCATTTATGAAGTTATTCTCCACATTTCCCAGACGTCAGGACTCGCCTCTTGGTTTGTTGTTGTTTCAGGTTTTTGTTACTTTAACCACCGAGTTCAGTTACAGCTGAATTAAAGACATAAAGAACATGAAAATCAGCACATTATTGAATATTCACTTAAACACTCCAAATCACCCTGAACTCACCGGGCCAAAGCTGAAACATGGTGGTGGCAGCAGCAGCATGATGCTGTGGGATCAAGATAATGTAAAGGAGATGGAGCTAACAACAGGACAATTCTGGAGGATAATCAGTTGGAAACGACTAAACAAAGAAAAGCAAAAGGTCAGACGGACCAGAAGTATCCTCACGTTTGAATGGCCTAGTCAAAGCTGCTTTTAGTTTCTCACAAAAACCTCAATAAAATACAACGAGGTTTGAAGTTGCAAAGGAGCCAAAACACAAAATAATACCAAGTATTTTTGTCTAGTTTCTACTCCAAATAACTCAGTACATCTGAAATAAAACTAAATTAATGTGAAAGTAACAAAATATAGAAGCTTGTTTTCAGTAAATAATTCATTAATATCGGTTAAAAGGTTTTACTTCTACTGGCAAATGTTTTCAGTCATAACATGGGAAAATGTTTCGTTAAAATGGAATAATCTGTCACTTTTTCATCAATATTAAAGAATTATTGACTAACATCGAGCTCCGATATGTTGCTGTAAAGATCTTTGGAAGTTAGTTTTGTTTTCTTCCAAGTGAGCTGAAACACGTGGTGATATTCTGTGTTTTTGCAGTGAACGTATTTTCACCATTGTGCTCCTTCTGCATGTCTTTGCAGCTGAATTGCAGAAGCAGTTCAAGTTAAACCACATTCTCCAAGTTCTGTGGTTTTAAAATCAGTAAATATTTTACCGGCAACGCCTCAGACGTTGACCAGACCAGCAGAACTAAGATGCGTTTAAAAACACTGACATTAGGGATGAATGTGAAGGAATAAAACATTTTAATCTGACTAATCTGTGCTGCCTTAATGAGCCTGGAGACTTTGAGGAATCCAGATCTGGTTGTGGATTCCAGGGGAGTTTGGAGTCTATTGTTACTCCGGTCACAGAGGAGATGCTGCGATATCTTCCCAGGAATCCCACATCCACGCAGCAGGAGGCTGGGCTGATTTATCTCTAATTCCCTTTCAGCCTGACGAAGTCGTCTGGCTGCAGAATATTTTATCTTCTCTGGGTGATGGAAGAAAATGTGGTGAGATGATTTAAAAAAAAGCCAAACATGCTCATCACTTCTGCTGTTTTTCTGTAAACAGACCAGGAGGTAATAATGTGGATCTTCACCAGATCATCCGCTGCTGGGTTTTTAATGTGGAGCCAGTTATTAATTTTTTATTGGCCTTTACTCAGTTGACTTATTGCTCACCCTGCTTCCATAAATCAGAGTCAGGCGCTTTAATGGCCTGGGAGCTTCTCCCAAAAATGCTGCACAGAGAAAATCTGAACATTTTTACACATTTTCCCCAAAAAATGTGAAAAGAAGCAACAAATGTAGTAAAAACATCCAAGGATTGACATATTTGATTAATCTGAGCATAAATAATGACTATATTTTAATTGCTTGGTTGCTCTTGCATGGTTTCTGGTCTCCTGATTGGAGCTGGTTTGTCTCCCAGTACCTTACTGGTTTTTTCCAGATTCCTCCCACAGTCCACAGACCTGCATGCTGGTTTTCAGTGAACCCAAACTGGGACTGAGTGGGATTATTTGTCTTTTAAGTTTCCTTCCCGGCTTCAAAGCGCTCAGTAATTAACTCACTTCTGAGGTTAATAATGAATGTTTTCCAACAGAGGTTTACCAAAATAAAAGAGTAATTCCTTTTTCAATCATTAAGGATTTCAAATGGGATTTACTGTCTTATGTGAAGAAACAAGCTTTAAATGTTTGTTTAAAATGAAGAAAAATGAATAAAAAACATACATTTCGGAAGCTGCAGTCGAACAAGATGAAAACAGAAAATCAAATAAAACATTTGGTCTTAGAAAAATATGTGAATATTGTTTTGACAGATTTATTTCCTCAAAAAAAGCTTTAAAATATGCGAGAAAGTCAGTTTTACTTAATTAAGCGAAGTTCATTTGCATAGGTTATATTAGCAATTCAAAACACTTTATGCAATGAAACATAAACAATAAAAAATAAGAAAAAAGGAACATTACATTACAGTGGCAGAATAGAGAGAAGTAATGAAAAGTTACGATCCAGACCAGAATTAATGTTCCAGTTATTGTAAATTAAAGTAAACTCTGAACAGGTGGTTTCATTTAAAGGAAATCTGTGTTTTGCCATTTTAAAGAGATTGACGGAGTAAATTTTCCGTCTTTGAGTTTTTAAAAAATATTGTGAGTTGATTTTAGTTCATTTTGTCAATAATCAAAGTTTGTTATCAGTGGTGGATCGTTGGTTGATCAGATGGGTGGTCGGTTGCATGTTTGATTGGTTTATTGGAAAGGGGAGTTGTTGGTTGGATTGTTGAATGGTTGGTTGGTCTGATGATGGATGGATGTGTGGTTGGTTGGTTGGTTGGTTAATAGGTTGGTTGAGGCTGTACATTACAGGTTGAATTAGATGTTTTTATAGATTAATGTTTGTTAGCCGACCTGAGGAGAGATGAGTGCCAAGCATCCAAATGCTGGCCTTTTCCTCCTCAGTGGAGACTTTCACACGCTACAGATGAAGTGTAACAGTAATGGTTGACTCCTGACTGACCCTCCCAGAGCCCCACTTTAATCTGGGCCCAGAAGGCTTTGACATTTCTCTGACATTTCACATCACACCCTTCCTGCATGGGAGTGAAAGCGCCGGCGACCGGCTCTCAGATCAATATTCAGTCAGTTCATCCTCCTGCAGAGTGAAGGAGAGACGAGTGTAATCACATTACAGCTGTTTCAGTTTTATAAGCATGTTTTTATTTATTTCAGATAATGTTAAACTTAGTTTTTTTTTATTTTGTTTGCTTTAGACAACTATAATTAATTATTAAATGTATTTGTCCCTTTATTGTGTCTGAATGTGTGAAACAAAGTGTTATTTTCCCAGCTGAATTCCCAGGTTGCGTCGATCTGTTGGGTTTCCTCTGCAGTCACTTTAACCCACCAGGTTAAAACAAGTCATCGCTCCGTTTCATTTCTTTTTGCTATAATTTAATTTTCTTTTTCAGGTTGGAGAAATTTACTCAAAATGCCTCCAGCTATTTATGTTGTGATGTTGTGTTTTTCCCCCCATGACGTACATTTGGCTTTTTGCCTGCAGCTGTACGGAAAAACAAACTGATAAATTGTTCATTTATGCAACATATTTTAAAATTATTTTAAATATAGTCATGAGGCGAATGTTTGATTTATTGCTGCATATTTCAGGTCTGTAAAATTCGTGATTCTG
Source organism: Brachyrhaphis roseni (assembly GCA_903066815.1). Lineage (NCBI taxonomy): Eukaryota > Metazoa > Chordata > Actinopteri > Cyprinodontiformes > Poeciliidae > Brachyrhaphis > Brachyrhaphis roseni. The sequence goes on from CAEFZY010075069.1 coordinate 12,973, forward strand.
TGAGAAAAAGTGGGAAAATGATGAATGACTTGATGAATGACTCTCTGTTGGTTTATCTCTGTCTTTTTGTCTCTGATGTCGCCACCTGTAATCCCACGCTGAGAATCCAGATTATCTCTGTATCCATCAGAGTTACGGCTCTCCACCGGCCAGGGTTAAAATGCTAAATAAACGGCAGGAAATTAATGAAAGACGCTCATCTTCAGCGTCGGCAGCGTGCGGCGGAGTCATTAGAGCCGGTTTCACATTGAGCCAGCAGGAAGACGCCATCATGGCTGCTAACAGCGGCAGATGATGAAGATGTGCTTAGGGTGGATTTTCCCCCTGAGGAGCCAGAAATAATCCCGCTAACACTGGCTTCATCACAGATCTGCAGAACAGTGTGAAAGATTTTAAATATATCTTTAATTTGGTCAACTTTGATCAACAAGGAAATACGAGGTCAGTTCAGTGTGAGTCTCTGTGATACGTCTGTTGTGTTGATGTCCAACCGCTGCAGATGGAAAGAAAGGAGTAAAATCCCACCAAAAAAACTCAGTTATTTTGAGATTAAGCTCAGAAATTTTCTAGAAAAAAACATGAAAATTTCTGATCTACAAAAGCAAAACATTTTTTACTCTTGTAGCTTTCAAGTTTGCAGTTCTTTGGGGGCGGAGCTTCACGTCAGTTGCTAGATGAGGGGCGGAGCCCACCGTTTGTGATGTCATAATCAGGAAGTCTTTGAAACGGCTCATTTTCCAAACACCAAAAAATCTTTTATTAGCACTTGGTCTGTTTCTACAAACTAAGAGGCACTTTGTAAAAACAAAAAAGGTGTAGGAAATTCAAACAAGAAGATTTTCTGAGTTTGTAAATTAAAAAAACACAAAATAAAAATTTCTATTTGTAAATTAAAAAATTGACAAACTCAGAAAATAATTTTCCATGTTCTTTTTCTAGACAATTTCTGAAATTTCTCTCTAAATTTCAGAATTTTTGCTAGCAAATTTTTCAACTTCTCAAATTTATTTATTTTTTCTAGACAATTTCTGAGATTAATCTCAAAATTTGTAATTTTTTTCTGGGGTTTTTGGCAGAAATGTAATCTTTTTTAATTTACTTCAGCTCCAATACATCATTATCACAAGAAACACCAGAGACCCAAATGGAAGCACAAAAAATGCAAAAAGTTAATCTTGCATAACAAATCCTCCTAAATTTTAATTATTCTTCATTTTAGCATTAATTTGTTCATTTTGTAATTGATCTGAGAAAGGCACTTTGAATTTTTTAGCTTTATTCCTAAAAATGGTTGCAAACATTAAAAGAAACATTTTTTACTGATATTTATATTATCTCTATTTATTTTTAGTTTTACTTTTCGACCACGCCTCTCTCATCATCTGATTTATAAAAATGAACCAAACATAAATATTCAGCGTCTCCTTTAGAAATCATGTTGCAGGACTGAGTTTGTGGTGAATTATTGCAGCTTAAAAGTGTTTATTTTTAAGACACTTAAAGTAATTATGTTGTTTCTTGGCAGCGGATGAACGAGGCGCCTGGCGGGTTTAAATCTATTAAAATCGTAATAAATGTGTTAGTGTCCGTTTGTTGTGTGCTTCCTGTGCGGGTGTGAAGGTTAATAGGGCTGCATGTGTTCCTGTGTGTGTGGATGAGTTTTGGATGAGACCCATTTGCGGCGCATCATTACTCCTCTGGCTGCTGACAGGCTGATCTATAAATACGAGCGGTCCGGACCGCCGATGTGACGCCGTCGGACCGAGCCGCGTCTCCGGCGAACAGACAAACACACCAGGAAATAAATCACACAGAAATGAGGCCTGGCTGCTCTCCGTGTCACCAGAACCAGCAGACAGCCGGGAAAAATAATGATGTTATTTTATTTTCTCCAGAATAAGATCTGTTTTTATATCTTGTAGAATTTGATGCTGGGACAGAAAATTTGCCCAGAAGACTTTCAGTGTTTCTGTAGACTAGAAAAAAATAGGAAAAGTTGAAAAATTGCTTGAAAAAATCAGAAATTTTGAGACTAATCTCATGAACTTTCTAGAAAAAACAATGGCATTTTTTAACTCCAAAAGTTGAAAATTTGCTAAAAGTAAATGTTAAAACATCCATTTTCTTTACACCCGTGTCCCTACTGGGGTCAGGAGGTCCTGCTGCCTCTCCAGCTGCGTTCTGGGCGAGAGGCGGGGTCACCTGGACCTGGACAGGTCGCAGGGCAACACAGACACAGACAGGACAAACAACCATGCACACACTCACACCTAGGGAGAATTTAGAGAGACCAATTAACCTGACAGTCATGTTTTTGGACTGTGGGAGGAAGCCGGAGTACCCAGAGAGAACCCACCATGCACAGGGAGAACATGCAAACTCCGTGCAGAAAGACACGGGCTGGGAATCGAACCCAGGACCTTCTTGCTGCAAGGCAACAGTGCTACCAACTGCGCCACTGTGCAGACAATGTTAAAACATTTCAGATAAAATAACAGGAAATTTCTGACCTCCAGATGTTCTACAGTTTCAAGAACAGAAACTCAGAAATTTTGAGATTAATATCAGAAAATTTCTAGGAAAAACTTGGAGTTTCAAAAGTCAAAGATGTTCAACTTTTGAAAATTTCCAAGTAATTGTTTTCCTTCTTTATGTTCTGTTGTAATATATTGTACTTCTCAGGCACTGAAATTAATCAGCTGGTTTTTAACATAAGTTTTTGCAAATCTCTTTCAATCTATAACAACTTAATATAAACTGTTTACTGCAGCAATCCTTACTCAGAAGACTCATTCAAAATAAAGCATCTCCATCATTTCCCCCATCATGCCTGGACCTCCAGTCGGTTAAACCTCCAGCTGAACATGAAGCTGAAGCGTCTCCAGAACAAACGAGACAACAAGACAGAGAGAGATGAAAGCGATCGGTCCGATCCGTTCTCTTTGATCTGAGCGTTTGACATTACCGCTGAGACGAAAGCTGACAGCGAGCGGCGCCCTGCGCATAACGAGGCCGTCCGTCGACCCTCCAGCCGCTGTGATCAGATCGTCTGGTCGATAACTGGGAAGGAACGCGAGACGCTGCTGCAAAAGACACAGTGAGAAACAAAAACATGAGAAACTGGAAGCAGACGACAATAATTTAGACTTTATTTACAGAAGGAACCAGATATGAAAAGCTGGAGAATGCAAGGATTGGTTGTATTAGATAATTAGATAAAGAAAATATGTTTATTAGAAAGTGAAGGCATCATTTAATGCAAAGCACTTTGTTAGAAAAGTGAAAGGTTAACTTGCCTGAGTTAACTTATATCAACAAGTGATATAAAAATACAAAACTGAAGAAAATACCCTCTATTATGTGAGAGGTTTTCCCTGTCTAATAATCTAATTTCAGTGCTTTTGGAGACTTCTTTCACCATCTTGCAGTCTGCTTTCAGGATGAACTCAGATGTTTGAAATGTCATCAACTTGCAGAATATTTTCCGTGCCGTGAAATAGAAAATTTGCTTGAAAATTTCTCAAGCAAATTTTGTTTAAAAGTCTTTTAAATCTTGTAGCTACGACGGAGTACTTGAGTATTTTCCCGCCTGATAGTCCAGTAGACTCGGTTTGACTGGAAACCAAAATTGAAACATTTGCTGCAGTTTGCAGCTGCTGCAGTTTTTCTCTCTCGCTGCACTGAGTCAAACCAACAGAATCTTGTGAAAAGGCTGTTCCCCTCCTGGCCTGTGGGGGCGCTACATCAAGAACCGCTGAAGGAAACAACACAAAACCTCTAAAGACACTGAGAGCAACTTCCTTCTTCATGAAATGTAAACAAAAATGGAAGCGTCAGATTTTAGCGGTTTCTCTTTAGTCTTTGGCTAAAAACCACGAGACATTTCTCCTGCTAGCGCTATCCTAGCACGTTTGCGTTGATTGTATTTACCCATAATGCCCTGCACTGTAGTCATATAGTCTTCATTTGGAACCACATAAAACCAGGATAATATATGGTTGTGAATCTAAAGCAATTACAATTATCCTAAATATTTTCTTTCTGTTTCATGATTTATTATCCAAACCACTCAATGTTACACTAAAAATAAACACCAGGTTTGCTCATTAAACTGGTCAGAGTAGAAAATGGATGCATGAAGCTCAGAAGATAATAATGTACCAAATATTTCACCAACATATTGTGCAGCTCCATGCGAGGAGTTTATGTTTAGACAGACTGGGTTGTTACTTTGTTCAAAATGCAGTTGTGCATTCAGTATTGATGTTGGTGAAGCAGAGTCAGCAGCTGGCTGATGGAAAAGTTTAATTCTTCTTAACAATACCGACTGAAGGCAGCAGCTTTCCCTGCAACCACAGAAACTGATTTATATGCAGAAACAGCAACAAGGAGGAGTACTAGAGTTACCCTGGAAATATAAATGTATAGATTTTTACTTGTTGGATGTTTGCAGTAGCAGGGTTATGATAGATTGGGGCTTTTTATTATAGTTTAATTTTAACTAATTGTGACTTTTTGCTTGTTTCGTTCAGTTCGTTTTACTTCGTTTTTAAGAGCATGTTTGCTAGTTTTTATTAGTTAAACATCGTTGGTTCATTTTAGTTGCAGAATTGAAAAATGTCAAAATATTGTTAGAATATTTACATCAATTGGGTAATAAATAGTCAACTTCTGCTGGGTAATGAAGGAACCAGTCAGTTGGTTGTTACTGAACCAGATGATTCTCCTGTTTTCTCACAACTTCTTTTTTTTTTATCTTAAGTGCCTTAATTTGCCGACAGATGAGTAAACTGCTTGGATGGGCGGGGGAAAAAACAATTTCACATCAGACAAATAAAATTAAAGCCGCACAGCGGCGTCATGCGGCCCTCGCAGGTCAGCGCCGCTCCGGCCTATTGGCCACCGCGGCGGTTCTAGCACCGCCGGCCGCTGCAGAAGCTCTCACGCAGCTCACACGCCCATCCACCAGGCGATACACATCGATGGTTCAGCAGGAGATACAGCTAATGGATTAACCTAGGGGGCGCAGTGGAGTCAAATTACAATTCAATGCTGTTGGGCTCTTTAGAGGTGAACAAAGGTCATACATATCCATTTTGGCGCCAGTCGGATGATCCATGTGTGATTTAAAGAGCCGTATGAATATGAAAGCGGTCCACGAGTTGGTTGGTAACTAATTTTAAAAAGTATTGTGTTTTGAAAATTTCCGCATGAAGATATACACACAAGATATAATTACAATATTTTTGTTGAAGACATTCATAAGTGCACAATTGTTGTTCTTCTATTACCTTCCTAAACATCACCAACACAATAAATGTAATGGAAATATTGATATGTAATAAATTATTTCAGTTTTGGTAGAATTGTGATAAAAAGTTACGCAAAAGAGAAGACCTATCAACTGCAAAAGCAACATTAAAATGATTACATTGTTGTAGATGACTAAATAACATTTCTACATAGTTTATATTGTTTTAACTTTCTATTTTTAGAATTTTAATTAATATTTGGTTCATGTTCAAGTTACATAGGTTGTTTTGGTGAAGAACTCCTATTAATGGATTTCTTTGAGTGATTGAAGTAGAAAATACTTTGTATTTTATTGAGGGCAGCTCTTCATGTAACTTGCATTTCTTTTCTGGTGTGATTCAAACTTGTTCACCACGTTCTGCTATCCTGCTTTTTATCTTCTTGTTTAATTTAAATTGATTACAGCAAAGTCTGACTTCATCCCCTTGATTTGGATTTCTGTGGTATAATTTTAGCTGTTGCAATTTTTGTAGATTTTCCTGCAGTATTATAATTGCAGTCTGCCTATGGTTTTAGCAGCGGCAATGGATGAAGTGTTGTCAATCTTAAATTGTTGTTCATTATTCCAAAATTATGTTAATTTGGAATTTTTAATTAAGGAAGAAAAATAAATAATCTTTCAATATCTTATTAAATGCAGTTCAGTTATTCTACATAAATTGTTGTAGATGATATTTGTTAACTGAAAGTATTTCTCAATCACTTGTACTTTTCACATGATGAAAATAATGTTAGCTGCAACTCTGATTGTTGTGGCAATGATCTGTTTGGTTTTGGTCACAAATCAGATTTTTTTCTTTTTTTTTCCACATCATTCAACAAAGTGATTTTCTAGTAGCTCTTAGGAAACTTATTTACCTTTTCCTAACACATGACAACTGCAGAGTCAGTTATCATGTGTCCAATATGTGACTTTTTTCTTAAAATGTTTATTTTTGTGTCAAGTTTTAAGTTATCTTTAGATGTTTTCTCTGTTTTAAACTTTTGTTCACATGTGGGATAGCCTCCATATCAGTTGTTTAATAAGATTTATTATTTATGGTGCTGTTAAGTATTAGTGTTCATTGTAAAATATGTTTAACAGTTAATTTTTTTTTCCTTACAGTACCATTGCAGAGATCCGATGGCTTCCCATGAAGCTATACAAAATAGCGTTCATGAGGTTACGCCTGGAGACAATTCAGAGGAAAAGCAGGCAGCTGAGGGCTACTGAAGAAAAAATGAAGTTCCTTCAGATCGAATTGGAGAAGATAATAATAATAATACATTTTATTTATAATGCACTTTACATTCCTAAGAATCCCAAAGTGCTACAGAAAAATGGGAATGAACCATCCCCAAAGTAACAGAGATTAAAAACACAAAATAATCAACTATACAAATAAAAACATGAGTTTTACGAAGCCTTTTTAAATAGAAAAGTCTTTAAGGCTTTTTTAAAAAAAAAGATGAAGAAAAATTTGGTGTTGGCTGAATTGAAAGTGGACAAGTTGTTAGGCTGTGCAGCTTTTTCTGCTGATGGTAGGTATATTTATAGTATATCATGTTGATTATAGGTTTTATTTCTGTTTTATATTTTAATCTTAATTAACATATGATATAATGGTGCATCATGAGGTATTTGCAGTGTATAAAGAAACTATTTTTTGGTTCTTGGATGGTTTATTCACAATGGATTTATTTTACAAATCCATTGTGAATAAAAGGAGATTCACTTTTGATAAAGGAAATCTAAAAAACTGTTAACTATCAAATCATTCACTCATTTAGATGTGAAATAATGATTGTATAAATATTCACCCCCTTCTTGTGAGCATCTACTAGCTATCCCTCCATATTTGATCCTAACAGAAAGTTTGTGTCTATATGTTTCTGTGAGGCTGCTTTTCTGAGCATTGTAGTTTTCTGCATATTCTTCCTGCTAAGCTGTTCTATAGGGGGATTTTTCTGCCACAATTTGAGAGCCAATATTTTCAATTTGAAAGCAGGATTACATGTTTTTTTTCCGGCTCCGGCTTTAGCGAAAGCTCGAACACAGTGCCAGCAGACGCGTTAGCCCAAGCATCTACAATCCATTCGCAAATTGTGGCGAAACTCGCCCGGCGCTGCCTTCCACTCTTAGTGAAACTGTGGTCTCCATCGGTCATCCATCGGTCATCCATCGCTCCCACGCCGCTCGCAGCCTTACTGTGAACGGCCGGTTCACACCGATGTCCAGCGGTTGGAGTTTCTTTGTCAGGCCTCCCGGAACGACAGCAAGCTCAGAGTTCATTTGCTTCACTTGTTTTCTCACATCGGCTGTCAGATGGGCACGCAGAGTCACAGATCAACAGCGATGGTGATGCGTGGAAAAAACCACCTGGTCTCCTTACATACACCTCCCTCAGCCACTCTTTCATCATTTCCTCATCCATCCAGCCCTTTTCATTTGCCTTAATGACGACTCCTGCTGGAAACTTCTCTTTAGGCAAAGTCTTTCTCTTAAAAATCACCACAGGCGGCAGTTTCTGTCCATTAGCATGGCAGCCAAGCACAACAGTAAAAGAAGACTTTTCGTACCCCGTTGTGCGTATCGCTACCGTGCTGGTCCCCTTCTTCTCCACAGTGTGACTCACCGGGATGTCGAAAGTGAGCGGCACCTCGTCCATGTTAGTGATGTGGCTGG
>CAEFZY010075071.1:0-69429 GCA_903066815.1 Brachyrhaphis roseni
CAAACTCACAAGTTCAATGGATGCAAGAATTGTGCAGGTGATATCAAAGAAGGGATCCTATGTTAACATGTAACTCGATCTGTTAAGATGTTTTTGATTGAAATAGCTTTTGATTTTAGTACATGTGACCATTTAATGCTGCACATTCAATGAATGACCGTTTGCAGTTCTTTATAATCCATAAAATGTTTAGAAAATCTGCTGTGCATAATAATTTGGAACAGTGCAGATTGAGTTTTTTATTTTTGAAAAAAATACTGTTCTCATGGGGAGCTTTGTTCAGTAAAATTTGATTTATACTGTAATAGTTAATGACTTGAAAATGATACTAACCATCATTTGCATTGACCATTTAAGAAAATCTGAAAAAATATGACTTGCATAATAATTTGGAACACGGTGTAGTGGTTTTAGGAACCTCAGAGGAAAACAAAAAATATTGCAGCGAGCAGAAAATAGAGTGGAATGAAATAATATAAAGATCCTTTATTGCAGGATGAAGGATAGTTCAGCAAATACTCGCAGAAAGATCATAAAATAAATAAAAACAGAGTAAAAAATAAAAATACTGAGGTAATAAAAAAAAAATAGTGCACTCTTTTCCAGAAGAATTTGCAACTGAACAAGTTAATAAATAAAAATATTTAGGCCTGTTCCCAGAGACGTTATTCAGAATGAGCAAAGCTGTACAGATACCAGCATGGATGTAAAATGAAGGCACAGTTTAATGTTTCGCCTTTCCTCTCAAACCGGTGAAACGGTGTAATCCTGATACGCCTCTGCTGCATGTCTGGGCAACAGAACTCCAAAGTTTTTGTTACGTTATCGACTGCCGGCCCTTTCATTCTGAGAACGTGTTTAACAAGTCTTTTCTCCATAACAAGGATTATGAGATTACCCGTATATTACAGACAATCATACTTGGTAGGTAGGTAGGTCATTTATTGTTAGTTTATTTAAATTTTTTAAATGTAGGTTTCTGAACTTGCAGATACCTTCACAAATGACACATTAAATCAAACATTTACCTGCAGGAGAAATGTTTTGAAACCCTGTCCAAAGTCTTACGGTGAAGCACAATAAAATTAGTCTTGGTTTCAGATTATCCATCAGCATCAGTAAAGTGTTTAGAATTAAAAAAAAAACCAAACATCCTGAGTTATTTCTGGCCTCTAACTGACATTCTGCAGGTGCAATTTTGGAGCTTTAACTTTAATGACAAGAACTGCTAACTCAGTTTGTCAAAGGTGAAGGAGTCGCAGTTTTTTTCTAGAGATCAGATAACCAGACGCTGCGTTGAGAAGGCAGCTCACCGAGTGGCGGAGTTACTGACATGTCGCTGCTGCAAATCCTTAAAGATTTCAGATGAAAAATCCTTGTTTCATGGAACAAACAAGAGCATCAGAATAAGACAATAAGGCGAAGGAGTTTCCTTTTAGTGTTACATAATGCTAACTGTCTTTCTCTGCACTGAGCTGGGTGTGATTGAGATGACCTGCAGTGTGACGGATCAGCAGCTGACAGACGTCGTATCCACTCTGTGCTGTTAGCAGCGGAGAGTAAACAGTGTTATATTACTGCAGAACTGAGGATGAGCCGGCAGCGACCGCTCTGGTTTAATGCGGGGAATGAAGCATTAAGTGGACTTTTCCAACAAAAGTTCTTAAACTGGAGGTAAATCTTTTTTTTAATACACCAGCAAGCCACACTAAAATATGACTTTGCATACAGGTTCGGTGACATTGTTTCAGCAAACTTTTGAAGTGTCTCAGTATTAATTTCAAAATAAGTCTTTTTGGCAACACTTTATTTTAAGGGGTGTGCATAAAACTGACATGACACCTGTTATAAACATAACACGTGTCATTAACATGGAGTCTTCATAAAAGTCTACAACTGTTGTCATGAAGTGTCATGAGGTAAATAATGAGATTTTTAATACAAAGTTGCACTAAAAGTTGCTTTGAAAGGTCATTAAAAGTGTCAACTTTACATTATTTGGTAAGTAATGACATTTTAATGTAAAGGTGCATTAAAAATTTCTTTGACATTGTATTAAAAATTTCATTATTTACCGAATGACATTACATAACACCCATAATTATATATTTTTTTTGTCTAAATTTAGCAGCCATGTTTTTTCTTTTATTTCTAGGATTTAATTGCAAAGCCAAACATTAAATTTTGACAAAATGAATTGATTTATATTCTTAAATTGGACTTTTTCTAATTGTCCCTAAAATGTCTTACATGTATACAGCTTACTCAATATATGTTTTAAAACCAATTACTTTTATAGTAATGTTCTTAGCATGATCATTTGTAGTCTTTTTAAACTTTAATTTTTAGGAAAGCAAAATGTTTTTTTTAAACTGCACTTGTGGGATTTAGAATTCAGGTGTTAAATGTTAGTAACAAAACTGCAGTGACCAGACATTAATACTTTCAAACAAACCCTCTCAAAACTGGCTGGTTGGAACTAGTTAGAACATCAATTAAGCGTTTTTAGTTTTGTCATTTTATATTTAAAACTCTGCTCAGGTCGTTGTCATTTTTGTCCAGAGTTGCTAAGGAATGACATGAGACTTCGGTGACAAAGGCAGCAGAGATCTGCTCCAGAGTCTGTGGTTTATGGAGGACTAAACCTGCCATATTCAGAAATTAAAAAGGACTCAAAGTGAACATGCTGTCACGTGAAGTTTGTGACTCATTCTTCCTTAAACTTACTTTCAATAAAAATCTTTTAATATCAAAACTAATCAAGAATCCTGTAGCTTTCTTGCTCTGATCATAAAAATATGGAGGACTTAACAAGACAAAATCAAGAATAAATGTAGAAATAAATGGCTGAATTGGATTATTACTATGCTGATAAAAGGACAAAAAATACGAGTTTATTTTTCATAAAATAGATTTTACAGTTTTAATTTCTAACTGTAGCAATTTACCTCAGTGCTAGTATAGCTAAGGTCATTTTGATTATTTTTTATTAATTTTTCTGTTCATTTCATTCACCATCATTTCATTCTGTTCATTTCTATTTGTTTTCCTTAATTTTTTCTTATCATTATGTGATTAGTTTTTGCAATGGATTTTATACATTTGACTCTCACTTACTATAATTACTGTATTCCTTGAGTTCAGTATTTATTTCTGTGTTTATTCTTCATAACTTGATCATTTCTAGTCAAGTTATTCCTCCACTTCTCAGTTTAAAGCCTGGAGTTGTTTGCTTTTCAGTTACTAATTAAACATTTTTGTTTTTACTTGGCATGAACATTCATGATGCTTTGTTTAGTCTCTGTCTCTGCTCTCATCTGCTGAATGTCTGTAAACTGATTAACCTTTTTCTCTGACCTCTTTTAGAGACTCCAGCTAAGTGGAAGTTAAACTCCTTAATTAAATTTCTGAGTGCTTTAGATCACCTCTTGACATGATGACTAGAAAGAAAGAAAAACCATCTCCACCCATGAGAACTATTCAATTTTCACACTGCTGCAGTGTGAGGACTTCCTCAAGCAACCACAGCGAACTGCACTGGTGAGTACGAGGTAAAACTTTGCACAGTTTATTTATATACATGAATTGTATTTACCTTTTAGTGTGTAAAATTTATAACTTGTGCTTGAATAAAGGTGGTTTTGTTGGAAAATACTTCCTGATATTCTTGTCTGATTTATTGAAAATGTAAGATTACCTGCGGCTTTCACAGTTAAAGCAGGTTGAGTTTACTTTTTTTTTTTTTTTTTTTTTAAAGTAGTAGATGTATTGTTTTACTGTAATGCCTCAGATGTGCAGCACTTTGAAAAAACTTGAGAAGTCAAAGGAAAATCATGCACTGGTTTTAGAAATGTTTAGTTAGATTTATTTTTATTCAGCCCTCCTGAGCATCACGGCGTTTCTTTCTATCAGTTTTGTGCATGAAACTGAAACTCCACTCCAGTCTCAATTATTTCTGAGCCTCTTAACAGTTTTTATTCCAGAATTACACTTTATTTACATCAAATGCTAATAAATTACACTCGTATTTGGGAGCTAAAACGTGTTACTCGGATCAATATCTGTCTCTAGAAGCTAGAAGTTTCACTACTTACTTCACTACACGTTAGTTACTACAAACATCTCTGTGCCCACAAGCTTATAGCTTGTACTGTTTCAATAATATTAGGAATTAACCGGCATTCCAAATCCGAACAGAGTGACGGGTCTGTCTGGACCCGTCCCCAAGCGGATAAATTTACCAAACTAGATCATTTTTATGGAGTATTTTTTACAGCAATAGACAGCTTAGGTGCAGAGCAAGCAGAGACAACACTGTTTATTTGTTTTGTGAAGATCATGACCCGTTTTATTTGAACACTATTTAATTTTTTTTATAGGTTGGTACCTCTTTACCAACCTAAAGGTAAAGAGGTACAAACCTCTTTACCTTTAAGAGGTTAAGCAGAAAAAAGAGAGAAATGTTTACTCGCTCTATTTGTACCTTTTCCCCTCAAAGAGACACTTATAATTTATCATTTTTAAAGGGGGTTAACTTTTTTTTTTTAACTTGAGGTTCTGTTTGCACTTTTAAGATGTATTTTATTCTAAGGTTTCTGTCTTAATCTGAAAGGCCTTACATTTATTTGTTAGGGATTACTTTTATATGTAGTAAAATAGCTAGATGTTTACTAGAACGTGCAAATTAACAGTAAAAATGTGAATATACTGATAGAAAAGACAATAAAAGACAGAACTAAGACTTTCTGACCTTTTACTAGGAGGAAAGTTTAGTAACTGGACCTCTGAGTTTTAATTGACTTAAAACAAACCCCTATATTGTGCTGAAAAGTTACTTTTAAGGTTTTTTAAAATCTAATTTCAAGTGTACTAAGACATTTGCACTAGAAACTAGACCAAAAATAATTGGTAAAATTTTGTGTTTTTGCAGTGGCTGCAATGTAACAAAATGTGAAAAAGTTCAAGAGCATTCACATTTTTGTAAGGCATAAAGCATCTAATGTGTTATTTTTCCTACTCGTCTGGGTAAAAAACAAAACAAAAACCCCACAGTCAGGTGATTGATTAGGTTAGCTAAGATATTCAGACAACATGGTTTTTTGTGGCCACTAGGTGGCAGAAGAGGCACTGAGCTGCATTTTGATGCACTGCACAGTCACTTCATCATTCATGTGAATCTCCAGGGAGGGGCCCGAGGAGAAGATGAGTCATCTCACTCTGAATTCAGTCCTTAAAACACAAACATTCAGTGTCAACAGGCGCCGTCTTACACTGATGCCATCTGGGAGTTTTTTTTAAGGCAGCTGCATTTGTTCTAATAATAATCTTTGACTTCATTTCTAAAAATGGGCAGCATTCATCTCTTTTCAACCCAAGGTTAAACACCTTCTATAAATATTTCTATTGGTTTGCAATATATTTACTGCATACTTTATTTATAATTGCACTGCTCTCCTACACAGCTGGCTGATTTTACATGCATTGAACAGTAACATGAGGAACATCCTGGTTGTTGACCACATCAATCATTCATCCACCAGAGCAGCAGGAGATGTTTTACATTGTCCTATCTGTCTAAATGACAACTGTAGTGAAAAATGAGCTTATATTTAAGTTCTTCGCAAATCTACGGCAGTGTTAGAAGAGCTAACATTGTTTTCAGTATGAAAGGAAGCATTTATATAATGTCAAACATTAGGGACTGAAATCACTATTCTGTCGAGCTGTAAGAGAAACAGAAGCTTGCACGGTGCGATATTATGATCAACAATCCAAATAAGGGTAAAAACCCAGCAGAAATGAATTGTTGCCAGAAGCGAGTACGTTTCAAGGGGCAACAAATACGACTCCCGGTTTCCGCTCTAGTAATCTGTGTGGTCTCGAATTTCAGCCTGAAGTGAGCAAGACTGTCTTTAATGAAATACAGAAATGTGAAGCCAGCATACGAAAGGAAGCCTGACTGGTTCAAACAGTTAAAACAAGATCTACAATATGAAACAAATGCAGCATCTCTGGTTTATCTTCTTTTGTCTGAAATATCAAACTGAAATGTTAAGAAATAATCGTCAATAAGCAGATGTGTTCAGTACTAGTGATGACGCTAGTTTGGAAAATGGATGCACGTTTGGAGGAAAGTAAATCATTGGAGGAAATATTTCGACATAGGCAATGTAAAAACTTCTTTTTTTTAATCTTTTAAAGCCGATGTAGAAATGTATTGAACACTTCTTCATAGAAGGGCTGTTAGTGCTGGCTTCTTTCAGCATACTGCAACATCCAGGCACACACAATAAATGACTAAAGGATAAATTTAAGAACAACAGCAAATTCAGGGCGTCTATATTTATCAGACTCCACTTCAGCATCTATGCTTATTGGCTGGGCAGAAAAGCTCAATGCATGAAAAGCACCCTGCAACTTTCAGAGCTTAAAGGATCTGCAGCTCATGGCTTGGTGCCACAGACTGCAGCAGACCTTCAGAGGTCGAGTGACGTTAGGCTGATGGACCAGGAAAAGCAGGAAAAAAGAAAAACCTAAAGCTTTTTTTTTTAAAGCAGGTGGTATGGTTCTTATGGTTCGTCTGTGCAGACTGCAGTATTAATACAAATTATTTACATTTAAGTAATGAATTTAACTTACACTTTTTTCAGACAATGCTTAAAATGTTTTAGGAACTTAAACTCCATAAGTTTATGTTGGTAAATCTGATGTAAATGTACCAAGTATTAATAAAGCATCATAGTGAGTAGAGTTTTATTTTTATTTGATTAACAGTTAAAGTATGTTATTCGAAGTAAAATATCTTGAATATTTCTACAAATTTACCATCACCAATCATCATTTAAAGCAGTGATTTTCTTTACCAATCATTAATAATTTTATGTGATTATTGTCAATGTAACTGTCTAAAATCCATAATATTTTGAAAAATGAGCAAGTTTTGTATTGAGTTTTTAGCTGTGTCACTGAGCCACGAGGTGTGTGTGTTGGCGGCTGGATAGCTGCTATTTCTGACCGTGTTTATGAGAGTCTTGGCTGACTGGATTGGATTATTTGCTCAGGGCTGGCCACTAATGGCCGAAAGCATTCAGTGGATGGAACTCACTTTCAGTTGTTTTCCCCTGAAGGCCTTCAGGAGCAATGAACTATCATGGATGTAAGAGTTACATTTGTGTTGTCCAGCCAGAAAATCACACTGAAGTAAATCCAATTACACTGAGACGGAAAGAAGTTATGCTCTAAATAATCTGCTCATATTTCTCAGAGTAATGGGTGGAAATGTTTCCTTGGGTGAATACTTTGCTTACATTACATGTAAATTTGGTCATATTACTTAAGCTTTTTTTTTCTACAGCAATTTCTGGCTGTTGTTGAAGATCTTTAATCAAGAGCTGCATTTTTCACCTGGATCAAATGACGGCTCGCAGAAACGCAGAACAGTAGTTGTGTTTCCATGACGACCATAAGCAAAATGTTGTTGATATTCCGCTAATGTTGGAAAAACACATTTTCGCAATTGGGGTGTTTCCATTAAACAACAAATGCAACTAAAATCACGTGAATAAGTCTGATCATGTGATAAGTTATTGAAAAACATGCCATGTCACGATCCTGCTACCACTTCCTGTTTCTCCTCCGTCCTTTCCGCCAGTAGTAACGTCCGGTTGCTGATCACGTGACTCGTGTGACTTGGGGGAAACGTGTTTTCGTTGCAAGTTTTGCAAAATAAACCAACTCTCAAAATAAAACACCTTCAAAAATACGGAAAGGAAATCTAATCTAATGTAATCAAGATCAGTTTGAAAGGACATATAAAATAAACGGACTAAAGCTTAAATTCAGCAAATTTTGACAGAAAAGTCAGGTTTTTTTGTTAATTATTTCTGCGTGCCCTCTTAGTTAATCTTAGTTCTTCTTTTGTTTTAAATGAGACAAGTTATCAACTTCAATGAATTACAGCCATCTTTAATAAAACATAAAATAAGCACAGTGGTGATAGTAATGCTTCTGTTGCACAAGTCAGTTCACTGAAACTTAAAAAGTATGTTAAATATGTGCTTCACAAAAGCGAAAGGCCACAGTTAGTGGAAAAAGACATTAATATTTAAAATTTAATCCCACTCATATATGATAACATTAGTCAAGTTAGTTAAATTGCATAAGAAACAGCATACATTGTGAAGAATAAATCAAAGCAACAGGAATGCAGCATAATGCATCAAATCTGAACTGCTAATGCTGATAATTAAGCTTTGCTTGTTTTGCATAATATGAGCATCTCAGTTTCAGCACTGAGAGCTGCACAGGATGAGATCTCTCCTTTCTTTGCTGCCATTGGATGCCATTTGTTCTCATGCGGTTTGTCAATTAGTGGCTTGTGTTTCTCAGTTTTTGTGGTCCTAAAAGCATTTCAAGTACTTCCGTTACAAATGCAAACTATAACTCAGATGCTCATGTTCTTAAGTGCACAGCAAATATACTTGTTTTATGATAGATTTCAGGCATTTATAAAGGATTTTTATTAAAGCTGCAAACAGTGTCATCCACACTTTTTGGCAAATATGTGTAAAAAATGTTAAAATAAAATCGGCTTTGCCACACTTCACTCTAAAGGTTTCAGGTCTGGATTCTGTGTCTGGTGAATGGTTACTGTGTTGATCTGGTCACATGTTTTTGGATCATTTTCTCTCTGAAAGAATCATTGAAAGCTAAATTTCAGTTTTCTGACTGAAGCCAGCAGTCCTGGTATTTCAAAGTGATGATGCCTTTGTTCCTCCTCACACATCCTGGTTTTTTCTTGACATTTCTCTGCTCTAACCCATTTGCAGATGGTCTAGTTTCTAGAACAAACATTTTAGCACTTGAAATAAGACAAAACTAACAAATAACTTTTCAACAAGGTGTAGGAGTTTGTTTAAACTAAATAATTACTAGTTAAGTGAAATAATCAGCAAGTGTATCAAGACAGTAGAACTGAAACAATTAATTGGATTAAATAATTAAAATAATTGTCAACTAATTTAGTAATCATCAACTTATTAGACCATTTTGCTGGCCTATGTTGAATAACTCAGTCAGAGCAGTAATAAAGCTAGAACTTTGCAAAAATATATACATTTTGCATTTAAGATAATAACATTAATATAATAATAATAAAACTTTATTAGTTCTACTTACAACTCCTCAGGTGGGATAGCTTTAGCTATTTATTTAAAATGAATCTAATTATTTGATTTATTATGTCTTTTAAAGTGTATTATTGTATAAAAAGTATTAAATGAAAATCAGCAGAAGGGGCTAGTTTATTTTTAGTCGGATTAATCGATTAATTAATCAATCATTATCATAATAATGCCGATCATGTGACTCGTGTGACGTGGGAAAAACGTGTTTTCATTGCAATTTTTGCAAAATAAACTAATTCTCAAACTAAACACCTTCAAAAATACTGAAAGAAAATCTAACCTAATGTAATCAAGATAATTGATTATAATCGATTGTTAAAATAATTGTTAGCCGCAGTTGTACAAGACAGTGGAACAAGACATTTCCCCATTTTAAATGTGGAGAAAATGTTTTCTAAACCAGTACTTTTTAATCAATATTAACACCAATATTAAGTAACTATTGACTTATATCAGGCTCCTATGTCTTGCTGAAAAGTTACTTTTGTGTTAGTTTTGTCTTGTTTCAAGTGTTCTAAGATATTTTCTCAATAAACTGGACCAGAAATAATTCTTTGGTGTTTCTGCAGTCCTTTGATTTAGTTTTTCCCACCACAGTTTGGCAGATGGTCTCTCTGTCTCTGTTCCTCGTTGTCTGCTAGTCGTCCTCGCCTATTGGATTCAGTCTTCCGTTCTTACTTTCCTGCATGTCCCCGTGCCTGAAGGCGAATCCTGCGGCCTCCGCTCCCCGCTCTCCGTGTGCCAGAGGGAGGCTCACAGTGGAGGAGTGGAGGCTCTCCCCGGTGTCGTCCTTCTCTGTGTTCTCACCTGAGCAAAAACTGCAGCAGTGGGGCGTGACGTAGAGGTAGACCAGGATCAAAACTATACTGACCACACATGCTCCCAGGGTGGTGTACGCTGTTTTTAGATCTTCCAACCCGCCCCTTTTAGTGGAGTTGAACACCACCACAGTAATGTGGAGTGTGTCACTGAAGGAATCGTTGGTGGCATAGCAGGTGTAAACCCCGGAGTCTTCCACCTTCAGCGGCCCGATGTTGAGGAAATTACCGTTTAAGACGGTGGTGTTGTTTGCTGATATGTTTCCAGGCAGCACCCATCTCTTCACCATGTACTTCTGTCTGGTGTCGCAGTCGAGAACCATGGTCTCCTCCAAGTAGCCTTCTTTCTTCAGAATCTTGACTTCACTGCAGTTCAGCTTCAGGATTTTTTCTTTCTGTTTACCTAGCATGTTACATGTGTGGCTGTCTGCAAAGTCAGACACAGGGCTTAGCTCCCTGAGGTGCCAGTAGGCCACCAGGTCATGCAGCTCACAGCTGCATGTCAGAGTGTTGTTGTGGAAGTAGACACCGTTCTTGAGCCAGGCGCGCATGGCCTGAAGCTCCTTCACTGGAAGAACTTTGATCCTATTAGAGGAAACATCCAGCAGTTTGAAAGGAGAGTCCTCCTTGCTCCGTTCCTTCAGCACCTCCAGAGGGAAACGTGAGATCTGATTGTGGCTCAAGTAGAGCTTCTGCAGAGCGATCATGCTGTAGAAGGCAGAGCGGTCGATTTGAGATATGCGGTTGTTGAACAACAGAAGTATCTCGAGTTTTTCCAGCGGCTCAAAGATGATCTCGTCCAGGAGGGTCAGGTGATTGCTGGAGAGGTCCAGGTAACGGAGCCTTGTCGTGTGCACGAAGGCCTCAGAGGAGAGGAAGGTGAGGTTGTTGTTGTTTAGCAGTAACGTCTGCAGATGGTTGAGATCAGTCGACGTCCATGTAGCACGGAGTTGAGTGATGGAGTTAAAACTGAGGTCCAGAACTACTGTATGCTGAGGAAGGTCGAAGGTGGCGTTGGTTAGACTCACATTAGAGCAGCTGATGATGTCACTAGCACACACACAAAGCTTTTGGTGGTCCTGAGGCTTTATTTTCAGCAGCCTATTAGCTCTAACCACAGGAAACACTAAAGCTAGAAGCAGAAATAGAATGAAGCATCTTTTTGACATCATGTTGAGACTTTTTCTGCAAGATCCTGATTACGGTGTCCCAGGGTCCAGAGCAGATTCTGGAGGCTGTAAAGACACAAAACAAACAACATGTATTACAATAGCTAAGTTCAAATTGTTGCAATGGGATATAATGTGATGAACCAACACAAACTTGAGAGTAATTCTGGAGCAGAAGGAAACTGCTGGAGAATTATGGTCTTCAAATATTTTTTTATAATTGATGCTCTGACAGCAGTTATACATTATTTATGAATAATGTCAAATTTGCTCATTAATGTGCAGAAGCACACTAACTGACTAGATGTTTTGACAAACAGAGGACAAATTTAGAATGAAAACATCTGGAATGTGGATCAATTTAGAAGAACGTCCTGGAGCTTCATCTCAACATGATTCAATACAGAAACACGGATTGGAAAGACTTAAAAGTTGTAGAAAAATCAAAGTAAGTGGAAAGGAGGCATCGTTGGTAGAAAGCTAGCACAAAGTTGTCTGGGCCTACCCAGCCACGTTCTAGGTCAGCAGTATGTGTGGATAAAAATTTTGATTCATTAATACATTGCAATAATTTTCTTTTCCAATTTGATATTCATTCGGAAAAGGTTGTGAATTGATTAGATCTCCTGTCTCACCAGGTAATGGAGTAGGAAAACCTCCCTTCATCTGCTCACAGTCCCCATATCTTCAATAAATCAATATTGTACTCAATGTTGGTTCTACAACCTCAGGGAGGCTGAATTCAAGTACATGTCACGTGATGTACTTGTTACAAACATTTTTATTTGCTAAAAAGTATGAAAGCTATCATTTTCAAATAGTTTCCATTGGTCTATCATATAAAATGCTACTAAAAAACAATGAAGTTTATGATGATTGTAACATGAAAAGTGTAAATAGTTTTTCAAGACATTTTTTGTGAAAGATTTTTACCAAAACAAATGAATAGATGTCACTTGCAGATACAAAGTGGTGGAGCGACAACAAAAAAGTTGTGTGTAGTCTGCAAAAATCTAATCACCAATACACGAATATTGATTAAAATTACAAGTTTATCATTGCGTCAAATAAAAAAATAAGATTATGACATGCAGTTTACTCCGGCTCACTATTCTTTCAGTTTTCCCTGCAGAGCAATAAACATTTGTCCCGTTGGACGGGGTGCCATCCTCCTTTACCTTTAGCCAGTGTGATCAGGAGTCTGTGCTACAGGACGGTCTCATCCTCTTCCTCTCCAGCAGTGAGCAGCGGGGATCAGCAGTCTCATCTGTCAGTCCGGCACAGAGAAGAGCGGGGTTTACCGAGCACACCAGACCTCCTAGGGGAGAAATGCAGCCGCTGCTATCCGATCCGAGGGGCGTGAACAGCAGGGGAGGGGCCGGGGCTCCTCTCTCCTCCGCTCCTCTCTAATGTCTCAGTCACGTCACTTACAGGCTAAAATGACATTTATCAGACTAGAGTGTTGTAGAAAGGAACAGGGTAAAAAATTGTCCATTTGTGTGTGAGAAAATATGCTTAGATGCAGCACCATGAACTGATAGTCACAAGATATCAGAGCATTTTTATGGGTGGCAGTGAGTTTTTATCACATGAACTAAAGCGACCACAAAAATCAAGTAAAAGCTGTGTCCCTTAGGCCAAACCTTAAACTTGTGTCCAGTTCTTTAAAATGGATTACCAAGGACTATTACATTTTTTTGAATTTGTAATTAAATTGTTTGATTTTATCGTTTAAAATCTAAGATTTTTTATATCTGTGCAGAAGGTCAGGACAAAGACTCTGCACAACCTGCAGCAGTCATTAAAACAAGACGTGAGGAGCATGCAGAGCGAGTCTGGTGAGATTTCAGCATTAGGAGGATGAACGTCATGAGCTTCATGAGTCTGATTAAATCTGGCACCGGTCAACGTGGGGTTGGAAACATGATCAGCTAAAAAATAAAATAAAATGAATATAGGAAGCAAAGAAAAGATGCAGCAAAACTTGACAATTAATTTCACAAAAACTAGTGAAGCGTCACTCCAGCTCTCGACTGATTTCCTTATTAAAAAGTTAGAAATGGGATCATCTTAAAGGGACAGCATCAGCGTGTTTTCCAGGCACATAGAAATTTGAATTTGTAATTTAAATTGGGCTTCTGTTTCTTTAAGAACTCCTACTCTTTATGACATGGCTCCTCTATTAACCCTTTAATAACGTTTTTACCAGTTGCACTAAGAAGTAGCTCATATAATGAGCTCAGAAGATATGCAGCTCTACCAGGTGTTTGCTAATTGCTGCTGCTAGTCTGAAGGAGCTGAGTGGAGGAGACTCAGAGGACGGCTGCTCTGTGAGTAGGAAGCTTGGAAACTGCAGCTGAGTCTCGAAAGGCGGTGCTAGATCCACCCAGGTGTTTTGCACAGCTGAATGGTTGCCATGGAGATTAAAGGATTTCTCAAAGATGCATAAAAGAATCAAGGCAAGACTGCAGGTTTGTTTCTGATGAAGGAATAACATTATAACATGATGTAAAGTTAAAAAAGTTGATTTTACATAATGTTGCCCTGAAAAAGCTGAAAATGAAGAAAGTGTAGTGATGTGCAAGAAAGACTATATAAATGGACTGAATATAAAAATGTTAGATAATGATTTACAGAATTAACTTTTTTGTCAGAAGAGGACTTTAAAGCAACACCATGGTAAAAAGTTTCTGACATTATTTCCATCTGTGGTTCAGAAATGGCCTCCATCTGGTCCATGCAAAGTTTATTCCCTGAGTGTTTTGAATTGTTATTCTTTTTGTAATAAAGGAGACCAACGCTAAATCATATAATCTGAATAGTAATTATATAAGTAATAGTAATAATAAAGGTTTATATGTATCTGAACAGTTCAGCTGATTCATGATGCATTATTTGATTTTTTCAAGAAAAGTATTACAAATTAGTTTACATTTTTAAATGTACTCTTTTCTTCTCTTTTTTATTCCTTGCAAATAAGTAAAGTAATGAATTAAAATGAATGAATTAATAATAAATGAGGTTTTAAACTTGCGGCTAATGGTTACACATTCTTGTAATGTGTGGGTTTGAGTTGAACGCTGCATTTTATTTCTCAACCTGTTTTTCTGTTGTTTTTTCCAAAGTTTTGATAAAATATATCAAAACCACAATTATAGTATAGATTTTATAGACTTACATTTCTATAATGAAAATTGCTTCATTATTGTGTTAAATTATATTTTGACATTTTTATAGATAAAAACTTTAAAAAGTAAGTGATTTTGGATTGAATTGCTGAAAGAAATGTATTTATTGAAACAAATTCGCTTTATTCTGAAAGCCTATTTTATTGAATTGAAATATCTAAAAGTATATGAAGCAGGAGTTTTGAAAATAGTGCTGGATTTTGTTGTCAGTAAATAATATCACATACTGCTTGTCATAACCTGTAAACAAAGAGAAGAATGAAAGGCAGCCATGTTGTCTTTAAACCAGCAGGATCGTAATTGTTCCCGCAGCTTTTGACTCTTTTGAATGAGAGCGATGTTTTGCCATAACGCAGTCACGATCACAATGTGGTATTGTCTCCCGGGAGTTGTGATTTTTATCTCTGCAGCTGTCACAACAGCCTTTTCACAGAGCTGCTGTGGTTTGATCTGCACTGAGCTTTGGAGGATCAGATAGAAAGGTTGATTTAGATGTTAGACTGATTTTTGTTTTTGCTGTGAATTATAAACCAGGAGCCGCCGGGGGCAGCAGGTAATACGGTAACATCCAGAGACGCCCAGTGCGCATTGGACCATTAGCTTAATGAGTTCACCCTTTTACTCTGCTGAGCAGATGTCTGCTGGACCAAGTCAGGAAAATAAATGGAGATGTGATTTAAACACTTTGATAAATTGAAGGTGATCAATATCGATTTTGTTTTGATTATGCATTAAAGTGTTGGTATATAACAATACAGCGAAGTAAAGCAACAGCCAAACAAAACTCCAGATGGGTAAAAATGGATGTAAATTATTGAAATAAATTTAATTAAGCTTACACTGTAAAAAGGAAGAAGAAGAAGAAGAAATGTCTAATTTACATATCTGTATTTATACAGATAAATTGCTTCTGGATGAATTGTTGCCACTTATTTATTAGACCATTTATTTCCTTTTAACTCTTCCTCCAGTTTATTTTTAAAGTATATTTGGCTGTGAACACAAGAGTTTGACCTCAGTCACACAAAATAAGCCTAGATTTTGCTGTAACTGACTTTTTTCCCCTTGGGATTTGGTTTGTTTGGTTCCGTGTAAATACGGATAAATACTGATTTATACAGTAAAATTCAGCTTTGTTTTGCCGTAAATTAGAATTTACGGTGTAGTTAAAATAGCGCTTATTCCCAATAAATATGATGTCAAATTTACAAAGCTACTGGTAGGAACTAAATATGTGCAAGTCTAAATTTGAGTGTCCTTCTAGGTCTGAAAGTAGACAGAAAAGCAGATCAGCTGCCGAGCACATAGTGTCTTGATGTTATGCGTGTATTTAGTGCAGATTGCTTGATAACAAAGCAAGCAGGTGGTGAGAAACTGTTGCAAGAAATGAAGGTGACCACACTGCTTTGTGAATTCCCTTCTCTCTGCAACAAAGACTTGTAATTGTTCTGTAGTCACTTCATCCTTGCAGCTCAACACTTGCAGGCTGATGCCGGCACCTTTTGTGGTCAGATTGATGGGTTATTACCTTGAGAGGTTACCAGGGCAACAGAGAGACACAAAAGACACAGCCACACTCAGGCATGGAGAATTTGTCTAACATGTATGCGTCTTGATTGTGCACAGATACAAGAAAACTCTAAACAGACTGAGATGAAAACCTGGACCTTTTTATAGATAATCAAAAGTGCAAGAAACTGCAACAACATTCAGCCGACTGTCAAATCACGTTAAACCAAATACTTCTGTCATAAATCCTCTTTTTGACTTAAACATGTTTGGATAAAACTCCAAATTAGTCTGTCATTTTTTTCAACACTTTGAATGAAAGTTATGAACGTTATATGCTACGACTCAAACATAATTATAAGCTTGAGTCATGAGGAAGCAGAGGTCAAATACTTCATACATGTACTTCATGAAACTTGAAATATAAGTGGGCATTCCTCTGATATTCTGCACTGCACTGCTACATATATAAAAACAGTCATTGGAAGGTATTGTGAGGTAATTTTATCTGTTCAGCACATTTTCAACAACAAGGCAATTCAAAGTGCTTTTCATGAATTAGAGGAAATACAAAGAAAATAACAAAAGCAAAACAAAAAGTGCTCCACAATTTATAAACTAATAGGAGTTTCTCTGGATAAACTAACAGAAAAGAGAAATAAAAGTTTGTTCTAATTCCTGCTCTGGGTGAGAGAAGTATAAAACTAAATGTTACTAAACTGTATTTTTTTTTTATTTTTTTTTTTATAAAAGAATGAGAAAGCAAATTCAAATTGACCATATTAGGAACAGTAAGTAACTATATTTTAATAATATGAATTAATATAAAGTTCTGTATTCATGGTGAACTGAATACACACAGACTTTGAATAAGTGAATTTATTATGAATATTGAAAAGAAGACACCGATTTAGTCTAACAAAAAATAAATCACGTCTTGTTTAAGAGAAAGGCATATTTAAAGCATGATGGGTCTTGTCATGTCTGTGTAACATGATGATGATATATCAGAGGAGTTCATCGAGCCAATTACTGTAAACTCTGATCACATTGATTTCACTGGACAGCTACTGCTGCACATTGTACAATACAATGGACACACTGCCACCATCTGGTCAAACCTGTAAGTTCAAGTGTCTGAACTTACTGGCTGCTGTTGTTTCCAATGTGATTCAGTCTGATATAACACAAAAAAACTAAATAAACCGAACCAAACCAAACCAAACCAAACCAAAGACAAACTCATGTTACATCAGATGTAAGGCATTCACCCAAAAGTAAACTCCGCACATTAATGACATGAGTCCAAAGAAATATTACTTCATACAAAATGTGAGTCATGTGACTTATTCTAAAGAAATAATGTTTTAATAATGTTTTGCCTGGTAATAGTTTCCTGCTGAGGCTGATATTTGTGATTGATACTTGCTGCTCTGTCTCTGTTTGACATGTTGGTCTTCAAACATGTAACATCTTTCAAGTAAGACATGAATATACCAAGTTTTTCACCAATTCTTCAATATGTATGCAGTGTTGCTCCGTACTCTCCTAAAGTCATAATTTTATGGCTGATCACTATTACTAAAATGGTTCTGTTGTATTTAAAAATACATTAATTCATTTAAATTCAGTGCTGATTCACAAACAGTTCCTATTTATGGCCAATAATATAAAATTCAGTTTTATGCAAATTCCTTTTAGATCAGTCCAAGTTATTCCAATACAATCCAAATTTGAGGATCAGGGGTATTTTCTACAGGAAAGAAGAAAAGATCACTAAATGTTAAGCACAAGCTGCTCCACTGATGCCTTCATTTCTATGGAAAAGAAAGACAAAGAGTACACAAAGTTAATTACTGTAACATTTATAAATGGATTTATTCAGGGAAGAGACATGGCTAAACACAGAAGCACTGGCCCAGCAGTACTTTCTATGGAAAAGAAAAAAACTGATGACAAGTTATTGGTAACAATATTAATGGCATCATGTGGTAAAGAAATTCACTGAAGCACAGAAGGCATTGCTTTCAAAAGTAAAGAAAAACTTACTTAATGGTTCTGATAGATATTAATGGATTCATCAAGTGAAGAAATTCAGCTAAGCAAAGAAACAAAACCTGAAGTACTTTCCATGTGAAATAAGCACAAATATTAGATGTAATCAATTGTGACCTTATTTAGGAAACAGACAAACACAGATCAGGTATTTCTATGTGAAAGAAAAACAAAGAACACAAAGTTAATGGAGGCTTTTGCTCCAGCGATTTCTCAATCCAAGAAAGAGATTCGGCTGAACACAGAAGCTCTGATCCAGGAATTGTGCTCAAAATAAACAGTACTAATAACTAATAATGGCTTTATTCAGGAAAAAAACACCACTCAACAAAGAAGAACTCAGCTAAGAGTTATTTTTATGGGAACACAAAAAGGCATATATAGATAAACAAAACTTTAGATATGACAAAAATAGACTAATGTACTTTGATTCCATGTTACTATTTTGTGATGTTTTCAAATACAATTAAAACTGAATGAGTTATGAAGGCAAAATGGTCAGGATTTTGTTCAAAGACCAAAATTAACTAAATAATGGTTCAGAGTGAAGTCTTCAAATATGATATGAACTAGAAAGGTTCACCATTTAGACCAGAAGCGACTCCTTCACCTGGTTCAGTTGTCTCTGACTTATTTCTAGTTGTTTCCAAGGTACTGATAAAAAAAATGCTAACATATTTGACTTTCTCTTAGAGAGAAAAGTGCCTTTCTCTCTAAGAGTCTCCAAGGCAACATTCACCACTTTATCTCCTGAACCATCACTCTAACACAATTTTCTTACTTTTAGAAGTCGTCTGATAATGAGACGTGAAAGATTCTTCTCAGGCATTTGTAAATATTCTCTCCTTCGCTGGTGTTGGCGTTCAAGCAGCTTGACTGAGCAGCCTCTCTGTGCTTTTTGCTTTTATGTTATTAAACACAAAGCCGGTTAATGTTTGCCCTAATGTTTAGCACACCCCATACTGTAAGTGCGTTTGAATTGGAGCTGATTGTTTGTGTAGGAGGCGGTAATTATGTTTTGGTAAATGTAATGGCATGACTTAATTTCTGAGTGCTGCTGTTGTTTTGCATGTCCGTATCTGTGGGTAGTTATTATTGGCAGTGGAGGCTCTCTGGGGCTTTTGCAGCGTCCTTTTGCTATTTCTGAGTGCGAACGTTGGAGTCTATTTTCAAGGCTGCCATGGAAACCATTGTATTTGTGGTGGCAGTGATTGGTGCTGCCGGCCGAGCAAGACTGTGCTATTTTTGTCGCGAGTCAGCACCTGATACACACACACATTCTCACATTTGCACACACACGCACCACCCCACCCCCCACGCGCACACACACACGCGCACACGCATACAGACACACAAACCTTGATACTGATGCTAACTTACAGTTTGACTCACGCAATGCACTAAAATCACGCTGCATAGCTACAGTGGGTTTTTTCTCTCAGACCTGGTGTTTCTGAGGCATTGTGTGTGTTTCTAATTTTTTCTTAGTGTTAAGAGACACATGATACATCTTCACCATGACAACAGTAGTAAGTGAGCGCTGCCTCTTTAACCTACACATCCATATGCAGCATGTTTTCTCATATTATGAAGTTTCGTAATTAAACCATCTGCAGGATTATGCACAATACGCTTCTTGTCAAGTCAGTCTAAGGTTAACTCTAATAGTGGAACTTGAAGGTTCTGAGAAACAATGATTTATACCAGAATTAACGTAAAGCTGCAAAAAAGTCAGTGTAATTTTTTTAAGTGCTGAAAAATTACAGACACTATCGGTCAAAAGTGCTAAATTTTTTTAAGTTTTTTTATTGAAAATTATGCAGTTTAATGTCTCATTGTAAGAACAAGTACAAGTAAGCAATTGGCGTTAAAAAGAGAAACAGCAGGACTGAGGCAAGATAAAAACTTACATTATAAATAGAGCAGAAAGATTTTTAATGGAGTAAATTAAATGTGCAAATAGCAGCCTATGCAAACAGTTTGCACTTCTGTGTATTTTCAAGAATTTTAAGTGTAAATGCAGATAAGGTTGTCCTAATTTTAATTATTTTATTACATCATACAGACAAATCTAAAAAGGTTTTAGTCGATTTTCATTATCTAAAATTCTCTGAATTTTTAAAGTTGATATTAAATATCTCCATGTCTAAAAATGTTAAAAACACGCAGAGGCTGTCGTAGGGTGTCGTAATGTTTTCACGGCTTTGAACATCAAAATCAAAATGGCAGTCACCATGTTACACAATTTTTGAACCAGTAAGAATAATTGAATTGTTTTCTCCCTCGATTAAAAGCTATAAGATCGTGTTATACAGATTTGTTCAGATATTTTTAGATAAATGTTTTGAAATTGAATTCAATTTTAACATACAGTGATCTCAAGGCATGCTGTCAGATCTCAACTAATCTGTGTTTATACAATCAGAAGACATTCAGAAAGAGCTCTGCTAGAGGTAGGATACTGACTGCTCAACACCGCCCCACAGAATCACTTTGTTCCAAATTGTTTCAAACAGACAATAAATAATTGCTTATGCAACTTGAAATCATCATATTCAGTCTATAAAAAATATTGGATCACATTCGCTGAAGGTACAACAAATTAAAATTTGGTTTTTAACATTGGAAAAGGAGCAAGATGTGGTTTTGAAGAGATGCAAATGTTTTGTTTATTTCTGTGGGGGACCTTGCAAATGCAAATGAGAAACATCCAGGACTCAGGAGCTTCATGCCCACTCCTTCTGTAGAGTAGCTTTATCCATAATAAGCCAGATTTCATTGTTCTCCACAGACAGGGCGATGAGATTAACCGTATGTGAAAAAGATCACTGTGGCAACAAGAATCCCCGTTTGAGAACGGAGGAGGCCGAGGTCTGTCCTAATCAATGCTTCTCCGTCTCTGCAAACCTTTAGCACAAAGAAAGTTTAAACGTGTGAAATTAGTACAAACTAAAGTATTGATAAAGTGGTAAAATAATCTGAAATGAGGAAGATAGGTGCTTGAAACTGTAAAATGCAGTTTTTTATAATCATAATGGAGGCAACGTGTTCAGACATGTCAGCTGTTCTCAGAGGTTTAATCAAGGTTTTGTAAGGTCTTCCTGTTAAGAGCATCACCACCACTAACAGTGTCCAGTCTAGATTTAGTGAAATCTGGAAGAGTCGGCCATGTCTGATTGGATGATCTGAAAACCAGTCAAGGATAACTGGTTATTATTTGCTGAGATTTGCAGTATTTGTGAACAAACCGAGCTCCAACACGAAGAAAAAAATTAATTCATTGAATCAAATACCAATTAAAAATTGATTGTGTTTAATTGATATTTGTTCTGGTGTTTTTGCCAATGCCGTTGAGCAATTGTGTCTATGTTTGTGTTTTTTTATGTTTTTCACCTTGCTAGAAGGAAAATTGCCTTATAGGATAAAAATAAAGTAACATTGATACGGTTCCACTGTCAACACCTGCTTATCTTCACAGGACTATTGGTTCATCATCACAGGCACAACCATCAAACAACGAGGATTATTCTTTGAACTGAAACAAAGTTAAATTAATAAGATGCTAAAATATTCAATACTCAACTCAACTTTCAGAGTATTCTCACTCTCAGTACACAAAACAAAACTACATTTATCGTCAAAGTTGAAATTCAAGCAGTTATGGGAGCTGCCCTGGTTTATGTTTACTCTGTAAGGAAGAATCAAAATTACAAACTGAATTTTCTTTCATTTAATAGAGACCTCTATTGAAGAACTAGTGAACAATTAATGGGTGATTATTGCTGGAAAAAACCTTTAATGTCTCTTACAGCAATTCACATTTTGCATTACATCAGAAAAAATCTTGCAAGAATGTTAGCTTTTTCTGACTATCTATAGTTTTTATTTGTTTTTACTGAATGTCTTACTTTTATGTATGAAATTGTATGAATGTTTGTTTTTTCATCTAAAAAGCAAAAATTTTTTAGGTGAAATTTTTTTTTTCATGTAAACATTTTCCTGTGTGGTCTTTTTTTTTTTACAGCGCAACTTTCAGAAAAAGTGGAAATTTGGGAGAAATGACAAATAATGTTTTATGTACTCTAAAGATCATATTTGCTAACATCTTCCAAGCTCCTCAACAATACTTGACACAACAGAACAACAACAAACAGCCCCCCTCCTTCCACAGACAGACACTGGATATATTTAGATGTTTTCTGTTACTTTCACATTTGCTCCATATTTTTGTATGTAAAATCTGCAAATTTATTGCGGACACTAGGACCCAGCAGCGGCAGCATCTCTGGTCCTGCTCCTCGCAGCCTCCTGCTCCATCTCTGCGGTCACTGTGTGTGAGCGGAGGGGGAACGCAGAGAGAGGGAGCTGGTGTCTTCTCTGCCAGCATTTGCATCAGCTGCGTTTCAGAAGAATCCCTGCTGCCACAGCCGTGCAGTCATCCAGGGAGCAGGATGCTCAGGGCAGATGAAGGGATGGGAAAAGAGGCTGCTTTACTCCATGGGAAGTGCCTCAGCAGTGTTCACAAGGTACAGTGATTGATTTCCAGTATGAAGCTCAGCAGTGGGAGCAAAATCATTTCCATCCTCAAAGGCAGCAGCAGCAGCAGCAGACAGCGGCATCAGGGAAATATTCTGGTTCAGGTACACAGTGCTCTCGTTCCTGCTCTGTTCCCATCACTGTCTCTGATTCTCCACATATTCTCCTGCATGCTTTCTCTCCTCCCATCTAATCTGCAACAGATGCATCTTCATTAACCGTAATGTGACGTTTAAAGATGTTTAAATCATGTCGGCCTCCTTTTCCTACGTTATTTTCCAAACAATAACGATTAACATACAAATGAGTAAGCGGGTGAGACCGGACCACATCAGGTACCAGGACTCAACTGAACTGGGAGTAGCTCTGTGTGTGATGTGCAGACGATGCTCTGGGAGGACAGTGAATCAGAGCTTATAAGACACATTAAGGCTGGATTTCTCTACCCAGATTTGCTCAACTGGCATCTCAGACGGGACACAGCGAATCCCTGCATCCTCGTCAAATGTAAGATGAATGTAAAACAGCAGAGCAGCAGTAATACATGTATGTTTTGACGTCTGTCCAAACATTATGCAAAACTGAGACTGAATTTAGTTAATAAGTGGCCGACATCCTATTCTGGTGAGCATGCACCAAGAGAATGATCAGCATATTTAGACCTACATGCTGTTCTGGGGTTTCTGTAAATCAGAGACTGTATTTCATTGTAAGAAGTTGTAAATATGAGGTTTAAGTTATGCAGCCTTAAACCTCATATTTACAAGAACAGGATGTGGTGGAAGGATTGCCTGTTCGGTGGCAGGATTAGTTTTGGTGAATTAGCTTGCATTCATGCATTAAGAGGATGTATGCTTGGAAACCGAGGACATCACCTTCTGCTGTACAAACACTCTGGATTAATCAGATTGTTTTTCCATACAGTTTTCTAAAGTGCTTTATTTGTTTTCAAGAGGACTAGCATCAACATCTTTGCACCTATACTTTATTGGGCTCAGAATATTCTTGTCTTTGTTGCTAAAAATGGGCTAAAAGTTTTTCCACATATAAGCCCTGGCAAAAGTATTGATGTGTCTTGAAGTTTGTCAGATTACAAACACAAATTGTCATATATTTTATTGTATTTGATGAGATTAGATTAACTCAAAAGAAAGTGTAATTAGGAAATAAATGGAAACCTATGCAAGGCTTTCAAACTTGCATAGGTTTGAAAAACTTAAAGAAATACATAAATAAATGGGACATTCATATGCACTTAGACCCTTTACTCTGATGCCACTAAATAAAACCTAATGCAATCATGAGCCTTCAAAGATAAAGAGGTGTGTGTGATTTAATCTGGGTGTAAATCCAGTTTAGACAGCAAACAGGTCAGGGATAAAGTTCTGAAAAAGTTTAAGACTTTGAACATCTCATAAAGAAACCGTTGAATTTTCATTGTTAAAAGAGTTAAGAAGCAGATATCCTCCCTGTAGAGAAGTAGAAGATATGTGGAAGAGAGATAAGCTAGAATGGCCTAGTCCAAGTCCAGACCTGAATCCTATTGAGAAACTTTGGCAAGACTTAGAAGTTGCTGTTCACAGCCCATTTAATTTGACCAATCCTACGCAATACAAAGACTACTGGGTGATCAGATTTGAGTCTGTATGTGCAAATCCAAAAGAGACAAACCTCAAAAGACTCAAAAGCCAATTGATTAATGGGTCTGGATAAAAATGCACACCACACTAAAAAGAAAACTTGAGAATCATGTGTTCTGCTTCCATTTCACAATTATGCTCTAATTTATGATCTTATAAGATCGCAATAAGAAACAATGTGTGGTTGCAACTGTGGAAAGGTTTGAAGAATACATTTGCAAAGATGAGAAATACGACAAAACTAACTTATAAGTAACTTTGCAGCAAGATG
Organism: Brachyrhaphis roseni; assembly: GCA_903066815.1. Lineage (NCBI taxonomy): Eukaryota > Metazoa > Chordata > Actinopteri > Cyprinodontiformes > Poeciliidae > Brachyrhaphis > Brachyrhaphis roseni. The sequence goes on from CAEFZY010075071.1 coordinate 24,372, forward strand.
TAGGAGCTTGTTTTAATTAAATCATTCTTTAATATTTATAAAAATATATATGAGTTCCACTGTTGGATTATTTCACTTATAACAAGACAATTTTCCCATTTTATAATTGCATTAATCTGCCAGTGGAAATAGCACTTTTTCATCAATTGACTTAAAACAACCTTCTTTAACTTGTTGAAAAGTTGTAAGTTAGTTTTTCCCTATTTCAAGTGAACTAATATTAGATAAATACTTGGTTAGATTTTGTGTTTTTACAGTGCTGCAAAAGTGGTAAAAAAAATTTATTTTATTGATCAGTGATTGAATACATAAATGACACATTCAAACTTTGACTCACTGATTCACCTTTCTTCTTCTCTTTTCATGTTAACATGGGATGTGACTGAAGACTCTGACAATCCCAGCATCACCCTCTGGACCTACAAAACCACGTTTGACCTAATTTTCAAACCTCGTACTTTCTGACCGCGCTCCCTGGCTTTGAAGGATGGGTGATGGGCCTGTGACTGACCCCGCCCGCCTGCCCCATCCTACCCTTCAATGGAGCCGACGTGGAACTCCTCCCACACGACTCCACAGCCCGTCTCCAACGTGTCCGCCTTGTCGCTGCCCGAAGGCTGGGCTCTGTCCCAGGCGCTAGCCCTGCTAGCAATGCTGCTCATGGATCTGCTGGCTGTGGTGGGCAACGTGGCTGTCATGGCGGTCATCGCCAAGGCCCCGCAGCTCCACAAGTTTGCCTTCGTCTTCCACCTGTGTGTGGTGGACCTCCTGGCAGCCCTGGTGCTGATGCCGCTCGGCATGCTCTCAAACCGGGCCTTCTTTGGCGAGGCTTTGTGCCGGAGCTATGTCTTTCTTAGCGTGTGCCTAGTCAGTGCTGCCATTCTCTCAATCTCCGTCATCAACGTGGAGCGGTACTACTACATCATACATCCCATGCGTTATGAGGTGAAGATGACTGTTGGTCTTGTGGCTTCGGTGCTGGTGGGGATCTGGGTCAAAGCTCTGGCCATGTCTGCTCTGCCGCTGCTCGCTTGGTTCCTGCAAGGTGGAAGAACTCCTCTCCTGGAGAGCAGTGGGGTCGGTGGAGGAGGTGGAGGGGCCATCCCGCCTCCCCCCACCTCTCAGGGTCACAGGCGCTGCTCCCTTCACTGGACTGGAGGAGGCTCAAACCGCTTAGCCTTCATGGTCCTTTTCACTCTGGTGTACTTCCTCTGCCCACTGCTGGTTATCCTCGTCGTTTACTGCAACATGTTCAAAGTGGCTCGGGTGGCCGCCATGCACCACGGGCCGCTTCCTACTTGGATGGACACGCCGCGACGGCAGCGGTCAGAGTCGCTCAGCAGCAGGTCCACCATGGTCACCAGCTCTGGCACGGGGACTGGCACCGACAGAGCCACTCCACACCGACCCTTTGGGGGAGGAAAGGCTGCGGCCGTGTTGGCGGCTGTAGGCGGGCAGTTCCTGTGCTGCTGGCTGCCCTACTTCACTTTCCACCTGTACTCAGCTCTGGCTGCCAGTCCACCCGCTGCGCTGGCCTCTCTGGAAGAGGTGGTGACCTGGATCGGCTACTTCTGCTTCACCTCCAACCCGTTTTTCTACGGCTGCCTGAACAGACAGATCCGCGAGGAGCTCGGCAAGCATCTTCCTTGCCTGTTTCGCAGAGCTGGGGTCGAAATGGAGGACAGACTGCCGAGCCGTGACGGGTCCATAGAGGAGAACTTTCTTCAGTTTCTTCAAGGCACTGCCTGCAACCTGGACCCTCAAAACTCTCGCAGCACTTCCAGCCCGAAGGGGGGAGAAGCCTGCTGCCCTGTTGCTCAGTCCCAACCGATTGAGATAGCACAACCCATTCCTATTGATTTCCGCATCCCTGGACAGATTGCCGAGGAGACTTCAGAGTTTATTGAGATTGAACAGGCAAAAAACAACCACATATATACAGACAGTTAGGTTTTTTGTTGCAAGCAAAGATGTAGAGTTTCAGGAAATTCCCTCTTTTTTTCACTTTTGTTGAAAGATGTGACTTGATTTGACCCATTAGGTTTTCACTATATTTTTCAGCTTCTAATGACAAACTTACGGTGCCTCGCAAAAGTATAAATACTAATTGAACTTTTTCAAATTTTTTACAATGCAACTGAAACATCTGTGTATTATTTATGCTTCAAAGTGGTTTATGAAGTGGAAAGAAAATGTATATAGATTTACAAGTTTTTACAAACTTAAAAGGATATGTACATTTACAAATACAAATCTGAAAAGAGTCCACATGTATTCCTTTACTAACCTCCTTTACCCTCAAATAAATTGCCTTAAGATGTCATCTAATTAAACCAAAGCAAATGTTATCCCTGTGTATAAATTGATCTTTGAATAAATCTAGTTGTTCTTGAGAGACCAGTTAGAGAACAAACAGCATCATACAGACCAAGGAACACAGCAGAAAGGTCAGGGATAAAATTGTGGAGAAGTTCAAGGCAGATTAGAGAACAATATCCCAACCTTTCAGTATCTCATGGTGAACTGTTCAGTCAGTTGTCCAGAACTGATTGAACAGTTCAATCAGTTTTGCCTCTTGAGTAGCAAGAGGCAAAACCTCTTGCTACTCAAGAGGTTTAGCCATCTTGAGTAACAAACCTACCAAGATGGCCACCCACCTGAACCAATGGTTAGCAATTTTTACAAAAAGATTTTGCTTAGAAAATCAAAAGCAACATCACTCTTTTGAAGCAAAATAGCTTGTTTTCATAATTCATGCTATAGAACATTTATTTATAGTTTTAAACAAATTGCAAAGTGCAAAACAATTGAAACTGAGAGTTTTACCTTTCAGCAACAATCAGAAAGTTTAGGGTAAAATGCTGTGGCTTAAATCACAGCATATTTAAGCCTAGTCAAAGTCTAGGCCTAATCTGAATGTGTCTAAAACTGGACAACTGGTTAAAAAACGCACCGACTTAGTGAAGCTAAAAACTATGTATTATTTTTCTTCCACTTCACACTTCACAATTATGCTCGACTTTCTGTCGGTCTGTCACATATAAATCCAGTAAAATACAGAACATTTGTTGTAATTTGACAAATTGTGAAAAAGTTTCAAAAGGTATTAATATTTCTGCAAGAGATTGTAAAGGATTGTATTCCTAATTGTTCCTTGTGAAAAGGGAAATTCCTATACAAGTGATGAATTTGAAGAACTTGCTGCACTTTGGCTTTAAACACAAACACTCAGCTCAGAACAATAATAAAGGAAACCTTGAGAATTCACACTGAAAGAACCCTTTAAAAATTGTAAAGTCATAAATTGTAACATTATTTAGAAATCTAGTCACATGAGGGGAACAAAATGGTGCTTTAAATTGCAAATGTTTAGGGAATTCTTTTGTAATTTTAGGGGATCAAATATAAAGTCTATGATACAAATACAACATTTTGAAGTCTACGTGGTCTAAAAGAAAGTTGGTTTTGGTGAATTTCTATGAGAATTAGAACAAGACAGCAATAAAATAAAAGGTATAACAGGTAATTTGGCTTTTTAATTGAAGATACCAGTCCCCAAATCCAGCCTGGTGGTTTAATTTTTAATGGAAGTGGTGCAGATGAAACAGCTTCCTTTCTTTAAATAAGACCTTCTTTATGTTTTTTCTAAGAAATCAGGTGAGATTTAAAGTGGCTCCATTTAGATTAAAACATCTTCAGGGTTATTGAAGCTCTCTGCCATGCAGTTTATTAAGCAGGATATTTAGATATGGCTTTTTAAACAGTATTGTATGAGAGCACAGCATTACATCCAAATAGGGTTCTGTTTCTTTTGTTGCTTAATGTAATAAACTGTGTTTATTTTTTGTAAGAACGTATATGTTTATGTTGTGTACGCCACTCAGTGAGTGCAGTTTTTTATATTGTGAATCTCAGCTTTTAACATTAAACTAAAGATAAGCAAGACAATATTATTTGTTTTGTTAACAAGTAAGCAGAACTTGTTGCTATGTTTTTGCCTGTGGACATTTTTTAGTAAAACCTTTACTTTGACAACCCTTATCAGGGGCTTTCACAGTACCTCAGTGCAGGAAAGGAGGATTTTAATGGTTCTTGTCTTCAAACAGGTATAATTTCTGCACTCTAAGTTAATGTAAGAACCAGAGAGCATCTGCTTTTTAAAGGTTTACTAGGAATAAAGGTTATAAAGTTTCTGACCTTGACAATGTTCAGCTGGTATTTTATAGCAAACTGTTAAGAATAAAATATGTCGACATGACTGTCAGAAATAATCTTTCTTACATGGAAACAGGGTTTACATAGTATTTTCTCAAGGGTTGTTTCAGTGATAATGCCAGTCAAAAATCAAACACTTGTTAAGCTTGACACTTTCTTTTCATCATGACTAAATAATATCCCAAACTGTGAATGATGTGTTGTTGGGTTCGCTTTTGTTCAGAGATCAATTTTATGCTGTGACAACAAAAAAAGAATAACTTCCACTGTTCTGCAACAATATGAATGTGTTCAGGGGAAAAGGCCAAACCTTGAGTGGAAGAAAATGTTGTAATAAAGACTTTATATGTTTGTAAAACATTTTGGATCCACTCTCATAATTTGTAGCCCTTTTTCTGCCACAACCTGCTTAACTTCCCTCTGCATAGCAAAGGAAAAGGTTTTCCATTCTTATATATTTCTTTAGTTTTTATTTTTGCCACTTTTCATTGATTTAGATAATCAACTGGGGATTTAGAAGAGCAGTTTTCAAATTCTAATTTTATTTAATTAGGGAAAAAAAGCTGTTCAAACTAATTTGGCCCCTTATACTGAATAACTTGTGCCAACCTTGGTAGCAACAACTACTGTGGGTTATTTATTTATATCAGCTGTTCTAACAGTCTTTGTTTTTGAGCCATTCAAATCAGATAATTCTGCTACATCACCCAAGTCCATTAGTGAAAAAGTTATAAACGGATTACAGCAGAATATTCTCGTCAAGGACTGAGATAAGGGAGGAATGTGACTTTAGATGGGATTGTAAATGTTGTTCTGGGTTTTTTGTTGCCTCCTGTATGATTTGTAAAGGCTCTGTAACGCTGATAAAACAAACCGTTAGATTTTAACCAAGAAAATTGGAGTAACAGATTGCATACATTTAATTAAGGACATTTCAATCAATAATTCTGCAAAGAATTTGGACGTTTAACAAAAAAAAAAGACACAGAGGGTGAAATACAAAAATGTTTTCAATGTTCTTAGCTGAAAATGTGTTGATTTTTCTCAGAGTAATTGTTTTGCCTAAATAAATCAGTCAGATTGCACGTATTTTAATTCATATTGACTTAGACTTTAGACACATCACATTTGACAATTTATATAATATTAAGTAGAAAAAGAGAGAAATGAACAGTAAGAAACTAAACTTGCAAGCAATTTAATGCTAACGCTGAAGCTTTAAGTTTTGAAGTCTTTTTGAAGAAGCTGACATGGAAACCGTTTTCCTGACAACCACAGGTAAAGTACACTGTTCATTAATAACAACTGGGTCGCACTTAAAAACTTTAGCTAGAGGCAAACTTATCTTTAGCAATAGTCGCTAATCTAGCAGCAGCTAAAGGTTAAACATCTATAAGTGTTTTGGTCTATTTGTTACTATAAACATTGTTAATGTTAGAATTTTCTATTGTTAAGCATTAAATTTTAAAACTATTATGTTTGATTTAAACTTTTGCAATTTAAATAGCGAACATCCAAAATTCTTCTTTATAGTGTAGCGTCCCGTTGGCTCACCACTGTTTCATGTTTTTTCCCATTTGAAGACGATGGCTGTCGATTCAGTTCCCTGATGTCCTAAAGCCTTAGAAATTTATTTCTAATCCATTTTAGACTGGTAGATGTTGAATATTGCTTTCCTTTTGTTTTTAAATTCTTTAGGGTTTGTTACTTTTCCGTACCTCATGTTATTAGATTGGTTCTATTTAAGGAATTTCTTTATTTTACAGGTCAGGCGGTGATCAGATGTGGATGCAGCTCATACAATTAATTTGAGTTTACCAAAAAAAAAAAAGAAACATTTTTAATTCCAGTTAGCTCTTAATTATTAGCATTACTTTTTAAAATTTGGTCTGGTTGGTTTAGATTGCTTATTTTTTCTTAATAGTCATTCGAAACGTGCTGTTTAGAAACACTCACGGTGTTTCTGTTTGATATTAAAATTTTAAACATTTCAGAATGACAAAGCAGCAAAATAACATCAATCTGTTACGGGGCAGGGGGAATGCTATATTTACATTCCCGACTTGGTTGCGCGCCCCTTAATCTCTGGGCTTCACATAGATATCCCAGAGCAGAGGGACCTGGCGGGAGGACTCAGTTCAAACAATTTGACCTTAAGGTAACATTTAAACTCAAAAGGGCAAAGCAGTGCTGTGACCTTCATCAGAAAAAAGTAGATAAAAAAAATGTGGAGATGCTGGATGTAATCAAATCAATCGTGCCACTGTCTCATTTGGAAGATGCTGGTGCGTGACAGGCCTCACACCTCAGTGATGGACCTCAGTCAAACCGCCCCCAGCTTCAGCAGGCTCTGCTATCCCCATGGCAATTACTACCTAGTGACATTTCTCAGCACTGTGGTGGGTGGGAGGAGGAGCCTGCTCTATTGGGAACCTGGAAAGACTCACTTTGGTATGACTTTTTAAAATATGGAGAGAAAAAACTGTGGTTTTTATTTTATGATGTTATCACATTTTGAGGAGCACTTCTCTAAAATCTTTTTGAACTAAGATACAAAAGAAAGTGACATTTTTGGGAGAATTATTTTGAATATTTTGAATGAACCCCATTGAAAACCTCCTGATTATTCCACCAAATATTGATTTCTGAACTCTTCCATTAGTATTGTTATTTCTAAATAAATATGAACGTTTTCTTTGCATTATTTCAGGTCTGAAAGCTCTGCATCTTTTTTATTATTTTGACAATTTCTCATTTTCTGCAATAAATACTACATTTTTGCTTGTAACTTCAGAAACATGTCAGTAGTTAGCAGAATTAAAACAACAATGTTCAATGTACTTAAATGTATACCTATAAAAAGTAAAATCAGTGAAACTAATAATTTTAAATGGTCTCTTAATTTTTTCCAGAGCTGTACATAGTCTTAAACATAAACATAAACATAAACATAAACATAAGCATAAAAATAAACATAATTTATGCATCTTATTTATGGTTGGATTTTAGGATATCACCTAAACTCTTGTGTATGACATAGAACCTAATATCATCCTTCATTTCTTTATAATTTTCATCCAAACTATTAAACTTTCTTGCTTTTTTTTTTTTTTTAACTTTTTCACAGGATTTTTTTCTGCTTTTTTGATCAGTCTTAAATGTTTTTTATACAGCCACTTTTAACTCGCCTTATGAATCATTTAGGTTTACAAAAGACTGTCATGCTCAAATCGTCAGCAAGTGTTGGGACTTAAACTGAAAGACAAAAGGCAAAGAACCAATTTTTAATTGGATTCTCTGAATCTTTGTCACCAAAGGAACAATTTGTTGCTGTTACTTTTATTGAGAAATACCAAAGAAAAAACAGTTTGACAAACTGAAAATTGTGTCTCAGCTTCAACAAGCAGTTGTTAGCTGAAAACTTGGCCTGCAGCGAATACTCAAATAAATGATATTTGTCTTTCCTAAAGATTTTTTATTGTCTCAAGAAATCAATAAGTCAATCAGGTTTATTTGTATATCATATTTCAGCAGGTGCTTTACATAAAAAACCTGAAAATTACAAAGTTATGAAATAACTTTCAGATGTTTATCGATGGGTCTAGATTGGAGATAATGTGTTTTTTTTAAATGAATTTATTTTTTCTGTTTTTTTATGTTTTCGGTCTGACACATTGAGTCTGTTTGTACACTTTTCTCTTTTCTGCTAGCACAAACAGCAATAAAGGTTTTCATGGTTAAAAAAAAAAGAGGAATTGTGCTGAAGGATGTTGAAAAAGATTTCTGAAAGCCAGAAAAACTTACAAGTAAAAAACTCCAAAGGATTGCAAAAAATAATTCTTGAACGAAAATAAATATAAAAAGACTAAAATAGGATTGTCTATTAGGTTTAATGCGACTAAACCTAATAGACAATCCTATTTAAGATCTTAGTCTTAAATGCACTAAGATCTGGCTTAGTGTATTTAAACCCTATTAACTCTAAAAATTAACAGTTTTAATAATCATTTTAAAACTTCAGAGTTTTGTGAAGCCACAAATCTATGAAGTTTTGAGGCTTCAGATAAACAGCTGCTGATCAACACAGTTTAAAGTGGCTGAACAAACATATCAGAGGTAGATTTGAAGCAGAACAGCCACATCTTTGCAGTTCCCAACAAGCATGAACGCAGAAGAAAAAATCTCTGAAACATAAAACACTTTCTACATCTTTTTACAGAGAGGAAAAAGAATGAATATCAACAAATTATACTTTTGGAAAAGCTGGAAAACAGCTTTCTTTGAAGGTGTGGGGTTGATGATTGCATAACAGAAAATGTGTTGGTTTTTTTTTGTCCTACCATCACAAATGTAAATGTGTCTAGTTCACTCTTTTGGGTTTTTTATTGGAGATGAAACTAAACTGAACATTTATGCAACAAACCCTCCAGTATAGCGGTGATTTGAAACCTTGTGCCCAGTGTTAATCATGGTATTGGAGCCGTGATGCTGTGGGCCTGTTTCTCTTCTCAAGACCCTGTGAACCTTTTCTGAGTGGCTTTTTCAGTTTTTAAATTAGTTGTAACATTTAAACAATTAAAAACATAATAATTCATCAGACACACAGTTGACCTTCTGATCTAGCAATCTACGTTCCCAGACTTAAATCCTGTTTTCAGATTTGACCATTCAACTGTTACAAACCTTCTGCTTTTTTTCCCATAAAAGTCCAAAGGTTTGAGTAAATCACTCAGTTAGCTGGGATGTTGGACTTCAGCCTTAAAAGTCCTGAGTCAGCCCTTTTCTTTTTGACAGTCCTCCAGGTGAACTTTGACCTAATCAGGAGCAGCAAAATCATGATGATGATGCAAAATATTAACATTACGTTTATTTGATGCAAACCTATTGAGTGATGTTCCTCTACATGGGCCATGTACAGGAAGGGGAGCATACCAGGTTTGAAGTTATAATTTATCTGTCCAAAAGGAGGAGCTTGCTTAGGGCATCACTGCGGAATAAATTAACATTTATGGTTTCATTTAGGCAACACACAGCTCATCCTCTATAAATCTAACTCTGTAATGTTTTAGAAGAAATTTAAAATTCAAGAAGCAACAGAGAAACTAGATTTGTCGCATTCTTTGATATTCTGCCATCCTTTATACCTCATCTTGTGTTAACAAACACTGTCCTTCATCCCTTGACGTCACGTCGCTGTCCATATTTATATTAGGGTTGGATGTTTCAGGTTTACAATGAGATTAAAAATGTGACAGTGTATTTAAGAAATAACTGTTCTTGTCCAAAATCATACATTTTTTTAGATGTGTGTTTATTTAAGGCATTCTTATTCATATATACATTTTATTAAAACAAATAAAAAATAAAACACAAAATATTAATCCGAAAAGCTATTTTCGGATTAATATTTTCGGGAGGAGTGAAAAACTGATCAGCTGAAAAGTAAATCTTGTTTGATCTACTTTTAATGTTTAATATAGCAAAACAATAAACCACAGGTAGAGAAAAAAAATATACTCTGATAAGCTCCGTACCTGAATAGTAAAAAGTTTATACTTCCTCCCGTGACGTCACTATAAAGTTTTCTACATTGGGCTTACAAGGTGATGGAAAAAATGTGACAAGATTTTGATGTTAAAATACTTTTGACGTGTACAGACGAAAACAGCGCCCTCTATAGACACTGGCATGTCTGCAGGATCTGCACCTAACCCTTTTGGCTGTAATTTAATGTTTTATTATTTTATAAATGAAAAGAAATTTAAATGAGAATCATTTGTAACATGTTCTTACCACAAAACTAAAAATATGGTTTAATATTTCAGTTTTAAATATTGTTTCTGTCGTTTTTAGCATAATACATCAGTCCTAGTTTTGCATTATTTAATTTACCCCGCTTAGAAAATTGTAACAAAATATATACTGTTACAAAGCCAGCAGAAAAAGCGCCATAAATTACAAAAACTCTTCCGTATTTATTTAATACTGTATGATTTTACTAAAAAAAGAAAAAAAAACTGATCTATAGTGACAAAAGAGCTTTTCTATTTTCAGTTTCTTTACATGCATAAGTTATGGGGTAAATGTAATCATACATACGTCCATGCAGACATATTGGGGGTTTGACAGCATGGCTCCTTTGCTCCAGTTACTGTAGATAAGACCTTATCTAAGCCTGCAGGACAGAGGACAGCCTCCTCTGTGTGTCTGGGTGTGTTTAAGTTGACCTTTGAACCTCTGGGAGACAAACTGGAGCGGCTCCTTTAAAACTGCTACTTCATTCCTCACTGAAAGGAAACTGAAGTTCCGTCTAAACACAAAAACCCACGAAGCTGCTGAGCTAAGGTGAAATATATACATATATATATCTGTGGTGTAATACTTTACTTTAGTGACGTTTGTTTTTATTGGTTGTTTTGAATGATTATAAAATGAGGAAATAGTTTAAAGTCCATTCCCCACGTGTCAGAACAGTGAAAGTTAATGTATTTAAGGATAGTTAACACGTTTAAGTTAAGCTAGCGAGTGTTCAAGACATTTAATGAACAGTTTCTGCGTTCAGATAAAGCTAGCTAGCTTTCAACTGTATGAACAGTTACTTTCCACCATGTTAACTTTTTTTGTGCATTCTTTCTGTGTTTTCAGAGCATTTGCTTTATATTTGAGCTTCTTTGGTCCACTGCAGCTAATCACAACAATGTCAGACGGTATGTCAACATGTACACATCCTGTCCACAATGTTTAATAAACCACACAACACAGGGCGAAAACACTTTATGTTCTGCTAATGTTCATGTTTAATTAGTTATAGATCAGTTTTATATTTATCTGAATACTCTCAACTTGGAGTGAAGGAAGATTAGTGGCGTTATGTTACTAATTAACTAAAGAACACAGGACAAAACGTTAGCTTTTTCCAAACTTATTTTCTCTTTTTATAGAGAAAAAAAGTCTAATAATGCAATAGTTTTCATAATGATTTATGTTAAAGTGAAATGCTTTATGCCTAATTTGCTACATCACACCTTGATTTGAGTATTTTAAAAATCAGTATTTTAGTTTCAGGGCTTAATGACTGAATGTTTCCTTATTTAAAAGCCAGGTTTTGTCAGGTTGCTACCTGTTTGGTCTCTGGATCCCAACCCTGGTCTTCAAGGCACATTGCCCTGCAGGTTTTAGATGTTTACCAGATTTAGCACACTTGATTTCATTTGGTGGCTGATCTACATGCTTTTGCTATAATCATCAATCATCTTACTCAGGTGTTATAAAGCGGGGGCAGTGTGCCTTCAGGACCAGAGGTGGGTAACATCGCTCTTGGCAACTTGAATTTCAGGTTGAACGAGATCTGTATTGGCACTATAGTGGCACTACAGACACAGTGACACTTTCATAGCTCTCAAAGCCCAAAATTAACCACTAAAACTGCTAGATTTATTTTATTTTATTTTTTTTACAAAGTATAGGTACCTATATTCAATAACTCTGCTTAGAAGAACCTCAATCTTTGTCTGTAGGATATGTCACTGCTTATTGTGGATGTCTAGATTATTGATTTAGAAGTTAAGCTAATCATACTTTGACCAGATGTCAAGAAAGAAGTTATATAACTCTTTCCAACTATCCAAAATCTCCCTATTTTACAGTTGTATTTTTTTCATTATATGTACAATCATCAGATAAGATCCAACTAAGACTTAAGCAGAGTCAATGTAGTAATTTGTGCTTAAATGTCCTGAATATTATTGAAGCAAAAAAGCAAACAAACAATAAGTTGAGTCTGAAATGGAATGTAGTATGATATTAATGCAACTTAATTCATGCAATAAAAATGTTAAATGTGTACTTAATGCTCTAATGCATTAAGTTTTCTCCATATTTCATTCAAATGTTAATTTCTTAAACACTATTTTCTTACAATATGGCAAAAGTGACTTTTCTGCGATAGCATTTTTAGTATTATTATATTATATATATATAAGACTGGAGTTGAACTCAAAATTAATCACCCATTTAGATAAAAAATTATTCAGGAAGTGTGTCTGACAGTGACCAAGCTTTTCTAGATAGAATGATGTGAAAGGAGTATCAGATTGAATAAAATAATTGACTTGTTTTTATTTACATTTATACTCATCTCAATAATTAGTAGGACAATTATTGAGATAAAACAGCATTCAAAAGCCTTGTTATAATAACTGAGCTGCTTTTTTTTTTGCTGATTTTTATTTATTTTTTGATGAATTGTAAGTATTTGCGGTAGGAAGACCTCCTTCACCTCATAATCGTTAACTCCTTCTACAGATTCTCTGTCAGATCCACTCCAAAATGTTAATATCACCTCCAGTCAGAAGAAACATATTTTTTTTTATATGTTGGTAACTAGGTAAAAAATACTTTAAACCTAAATCTGCCTGGAGTTTAAAGTGCTTAAGTCTGTCCAAATCCTTTGAAACTTAACAAGCATTTGAGTTGTTGAACTTCTTTGATTTCTAAAACAACATTTGCTAGAAACTCTTACAAGATAGTTTGGCTTGCAGCCAGTAACAACTAGAAGAATCGGGAGTAATAACAAGTCAAGGCTAAGTTTTAGAAAAAACAAAAACAAAAATACAACAGGCTTACATTTGGCAAGGCCCAATAGTTGTTTTTTCACATTTCAAAAATATTCGCGGAGAGGCAGTTTGCACAAAGAAAGCAAACAGTTTTTTCCTCTCCTTGCTTTTGGCTGCAAGTAAGACATTGAATTTCACTGGCTGTGCTATAGAAGGGTAAAAAAAAAAAAAAAAAAGAGAGATTCATCAGCATGCAGTGATACGCACAGTGGTCTCATTCTTAGCAAAAGAATGTGTGCTCACAAATCCTGAACAAGCAGAGAAAAAGCTACTGAGGAGCTACTTGGTGATAAAACCATTCTGAGTCCTACAGCCCTAAGAATGTGAGTATTTATTGTGTTCACTAATAAAAGGATAGTTTGCTTTTTTTTTATTTAAGATGAAATTAGGCCTGTGTGTGTGTTTGACTTGTTTTTGCTGTTGCTGCTGCACCAGATGGTGAGTTGTCTCTGAAAACTAGGTCAGATTTTATAAAAGGCTGCAGACACCCAAAAGCATATTTTGAATATTGACAACCATATTGAGGATTGATCTTCGACTTGATCAGACAATAAAGCTCAAAGGTTTCTTGTTAGAGCTTTTCTGAAGCTGTTTATTTAAGTATTAATATTTTATGTATCGTTTTTGTCTATGGAAGCCTATTTGACATCTACTTAAAATAGTTTATGGATTGTTTTTATACATAAACATGGTAGAAAGTTTGTTGAAGCTGTCCTAGATGAATCATAAATCACTGTATTGGTAAATTTCTATTTTTTTCTAATTAATATTGCAGAACTGGAGTTTATATAAAGGAAGTGGTTGTCTGAATCTGTGTTTACACTTTTGAGGCTGTGTGCAAACAAAATGTGAATGCCTGGGCTGTGACTACGGATGAACAGAGCTTTAACATACGTAGGTATTGAACAGTAAAATCACTTTTCCTGGGTGATTTATCCACATTGCAAGCAAGTTGAAGACAAGGCCACTGGGATTAATATTTATTAATTTCAGGAAATTTTGTCAGTAAAAGAGAAATAAGTTCTCCTGGCTGCATTATTTTTGCTTACCACTAGGTGGGGATCTTTAACTATTTTTTTTAAGTTTTTCATGCCCCAGATTCTCAAGACACTGATTCAATCAAACATTTTTAAGAGCTCAGTAATCCTGTCATCACTAGTTTGCATTCTTGAAAGTCCTCCATCTTGCGTAACAAGTTTTTGAGCGTGCTGATAAGATTACAGATAATATTTTCCCAGGCTGCTGTTTGTGGTTTGCTGCTGTGTGAATGACAACTGTACATTTTATACGATGGTTTGAACTGATGAACAGACAAATTTGCATTGAAATAAATTGGTAAAGCTTTATTGGATGTCACTGGATTTAAACTGGAGCTGTTTGTTTTTCATAGCGTCCCGTAGTGAAGTTATGTAATCGGAATGAATTGATTTGAAATCCAGTCAATCAGTGAAGGTTTATTTCTAAATTTGCTTTGACATGCGGTCACTACTCATTTAGACAAACAGTGTGATCAATTATGTTCCTAGAAAGTTGTGCATGTAGTGTAGCCTGTCACAGGTTGTGTTACTGTCCCTCTCTGTGCATTGGCTGTCACTATTTATAAAACGGCCAGTCAGGAGGGCCTGTGCTGTGTGTGTTTCAGCTGCCTGGCTCCCCTCAGAAGTTTCCAGCAGGAAAGAGACGCAGACCTCACCGGTTAGCTTACATACTAAGCCGGTTTCTAAGCTTATCCTCTCTGTTCTGTTTGTTGTCTTTGGCGCTTTTTTTCCCTCCATCTCCTGCTGTTCATCTAAATCTCCTTCTTCTCTTGGCTAACGGAGAGATTGTTATGATACCAAGTGGATCTAACTTCTAAGTTTAGACAAGTGGAAAACTTTCGTCCTCCACTCACCTCGGCTCTGAGCTGCGGGGGTACAAGTTGGTCACCAGAATTGCTGGCTGTCATGCTAGCAGCACACCTTCTTCTGCAATGGCCTCTTCTGTGGTTGTATTTCACCACGTTGGCTACAGGAAGCTCATTCCCTGGTTGCTAAGGCAACCAAGGAGGATGGTCCCCCGCAGGATCGGGGAAAGCCTTGGGCGTCCTTTTAGTGCGTCGCTGTGCTGCTCGCCTGCTGACCCGCTGCTGGCTGGAAGGAGGTGGAGCCAACTTTGCAGCAGAGCTGTGAGCAGCCCAGCATGGGTCCTGCTTTTCCCCTGCCCCACCATGAGACAGAGCTACAGCATCAGAGCGGATGCTCCCCTCTGCTGGTCACTTCACAGCTCAGACTCGCTCTGTTTCTGTAGTAACAGGAACTCGGGTGCTAGGATGTCATCTTCCACCTCCAACAGCAATGGACAAGGGAAGAGTAAACCTAAATCCCAGACTCCCAAAAGAGGGAGCCTGCAGAGCAACACCAGCCCCGGTGAGTGCTGATGAAAGGGGGTCCCACAGAGAGAGTGCAGGAAGTATCAGTTGTTACTGTGGGGTGGAGTCAGCGACATGGATGCATGTTATGTTGGCATGCAGGGTTTTATGCTTTCCAGCCTAGGAAATGAGTTTGCAAATATGGGATTCCCCTTCGTAACTTAATGTTAGTTCTTGTATTTGATGGTAAGGCAGTTCGTTTTTGGCTGATGTTTAATATTCAGCATGTGTGACTCTGCACTGACTGCTGCAAAGACTGTCTGAACATAATTCAGTATTAAACCAAATCTAAACTTTTAATCTTTTAATTGGTGCTAGTTGGTTAATATGAAGAGCAATTTCTTATTTACAATGTTAGCCTGAAAGTGCTAAAACATTTAAAACGGGAGAGAGGAGAGAGGACAACATTTACATTTAAACAATGAGTTCATTAACTATATTATGACTAGCTGATAAATGCTTGAAATAAGAAGTTAAACTTATTTAATTTATTTGTGAACACTTAGATTTTAGCTTAGTTTTGGTCAAATGGTTTCTAGGTCATTCGCATAAAATGATCTGTCTCTCTGAAATAGTTGCTAGAAATATTGTATATTAATTTTGCACTTTTGTTTTTAAATTTTTGGTAAAATGTTGAGTAGTTTTTAACTTACGTCTACTAGATTATGTGCTAAATGGGGTTGGTCGTTCCTGCAAAGGCAAGCTGACCTTGTATCTTCTGATACTTGTTTCTGATGCTGGTTTTTAGGGTGTACAGATGCTCCTCACTTTGGATTAAAAATCGAGGTATACTCTTAACGAATGTCAACCAGAATAAGCACATTACAGGAAATAACAAAACAACAAAAACGTTAAGTGGCTGATCAGTCTTATTGCTGACTCCGATGGGTAAAGCTTGTTTCTGTTCATGCTGCTTCTGGGGAAGGAGTCTTCATAAGGCCCTGATCAGCCAATCAGAAGTCAGTTTTAGTAAACATGCAGCACTGTCACACTATAACATGGATTACATGGATTTTTCTTTGGGGGGGTTCCTTGCAAGATTTTTCAGACTCAGTTAGAGAAAAAGAAGATATTCAAATGTTTCAGACAAAATCTCCTGGTTGAAGCATTTTCACATTTAAGCTCTCAAACATGAAATCCTTCTGTTAAATGAAAATACAGCCATATATTTCAGAGTTTAACACATTAACCAGTAATTTCTCTGGGATTATTTTAAGGCTTTTAGAATTAGAAAGTAAGAGCCATCTTATGCGAGATACTTAAGGGAGATGCTAGAATTAGAACAATATAGTTTGTACTAAAATATGTGTATTACATTTTTGAGAAGTTTTTATTCTATTAGAAACATTTTAACTTTCTGGCAAGATTCCAAAGAGAGGCATGCTGCATTCAATGTTTTTGTACACATTAAGATTTCCTGCTTAATGTCACATCTTGAATGTGGCAGCATACAAGCCATTAATAAGGGATCGTAGCTCCATTACTGTGCTTGTGCTATAAACTAACTGGTCTTTTTAGCAGAAACTGTCCCTCCAGTATACTGATAATTATATCAAAGATCATTTCATGTAAATATTAACTTGTCTTGAAACTGGTTGATGTCTTAGTGTTGTGCAGCTTCCCTGTTTGGAGGGATGCAACTGCAGTAACTCCCTCTGACAGACATTTTATGAAATTTGCTGAGGAAGCCTGTGCTTGGCGCAGTAATAAATAACTTAGAAGTCTCTCCAGCCATGCAGTCATTTAAGTCCTCTCAATTAGCCGCTTGGCTGGGTCCTGTGCTTCTCGCAGTCTGTTTTGAGCACCAGATCTGGGCCACTTCTCTCTTCAGACCACATCAACCTGCTTGCCCTCTGACAACAAATTACTGTTGTAAACATCATCTACTGTCGCTGTTGTGAGCATGGAGTTGTAAACAAGTCATGAACCCCGAGTCATCAACGTCGGCGTTTCCAAACAGCGTATTTAGTTCTGCCACGCTACATCTTTTGTGTATCCTGTTTATGAGGTTTATCTTGCTCTACAGACATAAACAAGTCTTCTGATATAAAGGCAGCTGCAGGTTCAAATTCATTTGAAGGAAGGCAGTGGTGAGGTTCACTTTAAGTCATCCCAAAATATACGATTGTCCAGCTGTTCCTGCAGTTTTCTTCTGTTCTGGTTCATTATTAAACATACACGTTCCCTGTCATTTTAGGTCTTTGTCTCTTAAATTATGCATATGCAGTACGTTTTTATTTGTGGCAGCTCACTAAAGGCTCTTGTAAACTTTACTGTCCTTCCTGCGGTGTTTGACGTCTGTAATTAGCTGGAACTGCAGCCTGCATCGAATCAGTCATCGCAAAGTTAAATTGTGCTACAGTTTAAAAGATTTAAGCCTGCCGCAATAACCAATTAATCGATTAACTTCATGATAAGTTAAAATGAGCTTGATAATTTTTCCAATTTGGATTATTATTATGTTTATACAGAGATCATAGTCAATTTTATTTGTTTTTTTTTTCCATTTCATACATTTTTTTGGTTGTCATGGTTTATTTTGGAGATTTATTATTATTTTAAGATTGGATAAGATAAAAATTTTGTTGTCCACCAGTGTGGAATTTTTTCTTAAATTCTCCAATATAAAATAAAACATATTCATACACATTATCAACAATTTGTGCATAAAACACTTTTCATCCACAGGTAGATGTAATTTAGTTTGGTTAGGAATGACTTATTTTTCTTCCGTATCCAGTTTAAAGTGTTTTTTTTTTTTTTACTAAATTAAAGTTTATTGGTCTTTCAGAGGACAAACTTTCATTATTATGCCATTATCAATTTATCACTTGAAAATGGTGTCAAAACATCAATAGTATCGTTTATCACAATAGTTACTGGAACAATTTATTGTCCAACAACATTTATTATGATAGGCCTACTTGGATGCAATAACATTTTGTACAATGGCACTATGTAATAAACTAAACTGAATTTAAAATATATAAAGGCACGATTAACAAAAAGTCCTCAGGAACAAAGTAAAGCTTTTTCTTGGAAGAGGTTGTGCATGAAGATACTAATCTTGAAAACAAAACTTGTTACATGAAATAAACAAAATGGCTTTTTCTAATGTTCTTTTTTTAAAATCCCATTAAACCCCTGTTAACATGCAGTCAGTTTGATTTTGCTGTAAAGCTTTCTGAACGTTTACTGATTGAGTGTGTGAACATCAAACTGCAGAAAACATGACAGTCGCCTGCTAAATTCTTGTTTATTTTCTAAGATCCTTTAGCTTTTTGCAGCTAGAGGGAGACATCTGACATGAAAATGTTGAATTTCAGCACATCAGTGTTAAAACAAGTTGCTGGTTGTCAGTGTCTCCACTCTGTCCATCCTGCGGTCAGACATGAAGCGATGACCAAATCTTCCTGTGTTTGGGTGGAAAATTCCTGGGCTCTTTTCTGCTAATAATAGCTCAGTTGCTTCCCATGTAACATGGCTGTTCTGGAAAAGGGATTTTGTAGAGCTGGGAATCAAGGCCATGAAATCTGTCACACCACCAACAGGTGGGCTTTTTGTTGCTGAGGGCCTCCAGTTAGCCCAGAGCCACCAGTATGCTCTCAAAACAAACACAAGCATTGTTCACAAAAACTCACAGAGGGTAGACTCAACATCAGGAACATCTGAAAACTCTCACTGAGGTAATTTGCTAAATGAACAACAGCACTGCGTGATTATGATGTATTTCACTGGTTAGACACAGTTAAGTACTCCGCTTTGTGCTCCCAGTGTTGCCCCTAGCAGAGATCCTCTTTCATTTAATCCTCCTCATTCGATAAGAGACGAACCAGCGTCAGCTGATGTTTGGTTGCTGGCTTACTTTTTATTAGCTTCAGCGCTCACCAAGTCTATTGTCTGCCTCAGTCGTCTGCAGTGACTGATCTCTGTGACCACACTGGCTTTGTGAGAAAAAAAATCATGCAAGTTGCACAGATATTAAAAGATCAAAATAGTTATAATGTTCATGTGTGAGTAAGTCATTCAGGTGCAAATAGGTGTGCAGCAATTTGTTCAGATAAATGGGGAAGTTTATTCAGGTCTGGTCAGTTTTTACTTCTTGTGATTTTTATTTAGAACTTCACTTCTTACTACTTTTTTTCTAATTTTGTAAACTTAAGATACTTTATACATTCATTTTAAATATTTTCATACATTACCTTTTGCAGTATTTTTTTTTTCTCCATTTCCTGCCTTTGCTATTTTGTAGGTTTTAGTGTCTGTTTAGTTTTATAATATGTGGGTGTAAGGTTGAGTCATTTATCTACTTTGTATGCACAATGTTCTGTAGCAAAATATAGTTTTGTAACACCAATAAATAGCAAACATACTTTGGTTATTTATAAATTGTTGGGAAAATTTAGTTGGGCCAAATGGAGATCACACTATATTTTATGTAATTTTTTGACATTAATGATGTTTAGATGATTGTGTAAATCGTTTTTTTCAGTAAAAATTTCAAACACTAATTCTAATGGATTATTCTGTCATTGTTCAATAAAAGGTGGTGTGTAATTGCTGTGTAAAGCAATGTCTTTGTTAAAATAACAGAGCCAAAATCTATTACAGTTAAAGTTTAAGCATTTTATCATTATTTATCTCCTAAATGTATCAATAACATTTACATACAAAGAAAGTTAATATGTTTTGCAATTCCTTATATAATTGCTGTACAACCGAGACAGGTATGGGAAACAGGATGCAAAATAACTAAGATCCAAACTGACCTGGAAGCAACGCATTTGGATTTTTTAACCAAGCAAGCAAATAACGCAGACAAAAAAAAAGGAAAACAGAGAAGCATTTTACCTCTTGTTGTTCCTGGATGTTATCCTTGAGTGGGGTTTTATCTCTGAGATGGGAACTTGACCTCTTGCAGCATAAGAATCGAACAAGTATAAGTTACAAGTACAGTGTTAAATGCTAACAGTGTCAAGTAACAGAGTAGCTCTGCTATATTCAGATATGATGAGAGCTGAGCTGACTGAGAATACTGTCAGAATAATCCCAGATGATTGGTATGGGACAATGAGAGTCATATCTGTGTTTCGTTTTTGAAAGTTTCTCTGTTATCACATGAAATTTTTTCTGGTTGACAAATTACAAAGTAGATACATCATTATGAATAGTAGAAAAACATTTTTTGTGAATGTTTGTCTTATTTTTCTCGTGGGAATTTGGCTCCCAACATGGAGATTAGAGTTGTTGAGCAGAGTCGTCGACAGTAAAGCCGGCTCTTTAAAATAGGGATGAACGAGTCGTGTAGAGTTTCTCCTGGTGCTGCTGATTGGCATCTGGGGAAAAGGATGTGCTGAGAAGTAATAATAGTGTGAGTCGTGTAGAGGTCGCAAAACACGACTCACAATACTGTCTTTCATAGTACTTTTAAATTATAACGGCCTCAATGCTAAATTTTCTTTTATATTTAAGTCTAAATGTTTTAACTTGTTTTCTTTAGAACAGCTTTATCATAAAAGGTTGATTGTTGAATATTGACCCAGATTGTCCCTCCTTCTCTCTCCACCATTATCATGTCAGTAACACTTTATTTGACAGGTGTGCATAAAACTGACATGACACTGTCATAAACATGTTATAACACCTATTATAAACATGAAGGAGTCTTTATATTTTATATATATATGTATATATATATATACATATATATATAATAATTGTTCAATAACTGAATATTTGAATAAAACAATCTAAATGTCATATCTGGAACTCTTCTCACATATATATTTGTAATAAAGTGTGTGTGTTTATCTGATATGAAACCTCACTCTGTTGTTGCTTCATTCTCTGAAAAGCCATAAATACATTCAACACTGAATACCTTCTGAGTGACTCCTCCTCTCTCAGTCTTACCGTTTTCTGTGATAGTTTGTAAATGTCACTGATCCCGCTCGACTAAAAGCGCATCAGCCTTTCCGTCAACATTTCCTGTGTGGTTGACTGGCTGCATGACACTGTTGCACAAAAGTTGTTTATTTCTTAGATTCAGGCCCTTGATGAATCTGTTTCTCTTTTGTGTAACTTCTGGTTTCAGATTGTGTGTACCTTCTGCTTCCATTTCAGCTCTGCTAGGTTTAAGTAATTTTTTTTATGTTTTAGTGATGGTTATGGGTTTTAAAATTATTTCAAATATTGTTTGTTAGAAATTGAATTTCTAAGATGTTACTAGTGTTGATTTCTTTAATGTCTTACATGCTCTAATTCCTGTACGATGCTCAGTAAATAAAGATAAGCTGCTGTAAGTTACAATAAAGTATTTGTCATGTGAGATGAGAAAGAAGCCACTTCCTGGGCATCATGTGATTAAAGAGGAAACATGGGAGGAAGTGTGTAAATTATCTAATCTCCATGTTAACGTGATTGCAAATGAAGCTTTGTGCTCCCACTTATGAAATTGCTGAGATTTTCCACCGAGTGTGAAACCGAGAGGCATTTTAGAGCTTCACAAACCCCAGAAAACAAAAGCCAGCGATAACAGTGCAAAAAAGTCATCAGCTAAAATAAATAACACTGATATCAGTTTTTTGTGCAGCTTTGGAGTCGTGAGATAATTGAAGCCTTGTGAAAAAGAGGTGGGAGGAGGAGGAGGAGTGGCTACTTATCCCGACTCCCCCTCCATTTTACAGCACAATAGAGCATGATGCAGTCCTCCCTGGCCCTTCCCCTTTCTTGCCACGTGGTATGCACCAACCCAGTATTTAAATCCGGGAGCTTGAAGGCTGTGCTGTTCATGCACTGTAAACCGGTGGGATCCAGGAAGCAGCTGTGACACAGAATCGGGGAAAGAGAGGAAGAGAGGGGGGGGAAACTGCCTCAGCAGCGCTCAGAAGGAGGCGACACTTACAGCAGGAGAGACAAAAGGAGATTGCTGTAAGATCCCGGTGTCAGAGCAGCTTTGTGTCTCCAGAGTGTTCGGTCTCTCCGTTTGCTGTCATTCTTTCTGTCTTCCACTGTACCAGCGGGGGAGGGTCCATCGGCCGTCCCAGGCCTACTTACATGTCCCAGCATCCCGCAAGAGCTCAAACAAGGCCACTGCTGCCATAACGGAGTCTGTGAGTTCAGGACAACACAGGCAGATAAAGGTACTGTAGCTTACAATTAACAATCATAAACAGTACCTTTAGTAATGAATCGCTTGATGTTGTGACTCTTATGTTAGCAGGAGTTTTAGCAGTTCACTGTGAAGCATGGGTGCTTATCGTTTAAAAATGTTGCACTAACAAGCTTGTGGTGACAGACGAGGGTCCAGAAAGAGTTGCAGTGTATTGGAATAAGATGACAACACTCAGAAACCTGGAAGAAGAGCTAAAGAAACAGAGAAGTGAAAGAACAAGACAGCATTATCACATTGATGTGTTTCCGTAAAATTGATATTTATATAAAGTGTAGTTGGTGAATGTTTGTAGGTGTATTAAAATGACCTCAATAATTTCCATCCTGATGATTAACATGAACGTTTTTTTGCATGACATTTCTTTGCATGACTTTATAATGAATTTTATTTAATGTTTTGGTTTTGTTTGGGTTTTATTTCTTCTTTATATCCACCGTTTATCACAAAAATTTCTGAGACAATTTATCATCCTGCAACATTTGTAGAATTTAAACATTCAAGATTTTAGGGGTCCTGAATCAAACCAGAAAGGCAGGCTGCTCTGCTGTGTCTGAAACTGAAACTCATGTCTTCATTACCACTTTGCCCCCCAGCCAGCCTGTAGGAAACACTGCGTACCGCTGAGCTCTCACTTTTCAGTCCACCTGAATACACTGACCTTCCTCCTGCTTCTGATGCTGTTGTGTTAACGAGCTGCCATCTGTCTCATATGTGTGTTTATCTCATCTAAAGGCCCAAATGGACAATTAGTTTATTAATTTTTCCTTTCGTACTAAAATACTTTCCCCTCGGGCAGAGTTTAATATATTATTTTTATGTAAAGTGATAAAAAGATGCTCTAGCAGTCTAATCTTTTTTTTTTTTTTTTTTATCTGATGAGAATTGATGATGCGTTCAAGACGTGGATGCAAAATAGAGGTTTATTCTCAGTGAGCGATGGTTGCTAAGGAACACCTGAAGCGTTTGTCCTCATTCTGCCTCTCATAACTAAAGTCTGTAAAGACTTACAAAAACTTTTACTCTCGTCATAACTAGGCAGTAAACCAAAATAAATTAGCTTGGGGCTCTGACTCAAAACACGCCACAGAGTTTTTTTTGTTTTGTTTGTTTTTGACGTTTCTCAATGTCCTCTATTGTCTGGTCCAGTTCAGCAGCACAGCAGATCCCGCAGCCTTCATTTAATTGGTTTCTCTCAAATATTATACTCATGATTATATATAAACTGATTAAATGTCTCCAGCTTGCATAACTAAACAATGCATGCAGCAAAAACAAAACTGGTTATATGTTGTAACAACTTATTAGAGAACTACGTTTTAGCGTTTTTCTGTTATATTAATATTTCTAGTATAAAAAAATATTGTACACTGATATCTGTTTAAGGTTTAATCATACAATCTTTGTGATTATGTGACCTATAAATGCGTATTAAGTTATGCATAAATGCGTGCAAACCGAATGAGAATTGATGAAGTAGCAGCTTTTTGAAGGAGTGTCCCATTTCTCTGCGGGATATTGCAACCATTTCCTCAATTATGTGGCAAAGGATGGGAGGAGGGGTAACCCTGGAAAATAGGATTCAGCCTTCAACTTAGCTTTTAATCACCTCAGTTTGTTTGTTTTTAAAAATCTGTAGAGTCCATCAACACGGCATTTGTCAGAAAGGTATTTACAGGAAGCAGTAAAGTTAAAATTAATTTGGTTGTGTGGGAAGGTACTTGAATTGTAACCATTTAGCTGTGACAGGTTTTTATATTTCAACAAATACCTCAGTTAATCCTATGTGAACCAAACAGGATGTACTTTTGGAAAAGGTTGGACAAAAAGTGCAAAGAGCTGAGCCGCATGCAAATGAAGCAAATCGAGGCTCCACCAGTCAAATTCAAACAAACCTTGGTTGTTGTTTTTGTTAACCACAGCAGAGGAATTTCAAAAGTTGAGTAGGAACACCCTCTGTATTTGGTTCATTGTCATGTTGTTAAGAAATTAGAAAGATAAAATTGATGGAAAGTTATCCAAAATCTTGCATAATATGACTAAAACGATTTGAAACTGTTGTTGTAAATCTCTGACTTCAAAATAGATTTATGAAGTAAAAGTAAAAATTTGCACAATTCTGCTCTATAAAGGCATTAACCTCAACGTTTTTGTGGTGAAAAAAGGTAAAATTTTTGATTTTGTACCTGCAGAAGAAAAGGATTGGACAAAGTCATTGTAGAGCAGAACCAGCTCCAGGGAAATTTAATGAGGGTATATCAGCATGCAGAGTGTCAGGAATGTGACACAAGGATGGACACTATTGTCAATGTTACCTATTTGTATCATGATCTTGTCACAGTGATGAATGGCTGTGGTATTTTCTTCTAAATAGGCAGAAAGATTCGCAGTAAACATCATGCCAGGAGCAAACCGAGAGGATGGCTGTCAAACTGTAGGGCTGTGCAAAGATTCACTGAAATGCAATAAAACAGGCAACATTAAGCATTATGTAAAGTATTAAAGGTTCTCTGTCAGTATGTCTTTAAAAAAATCTCCAAAGAGAAGCACTAAATCATAAATTAAGATTATTTAATATATTCTTTAGTATGTGCAAATTCTCCGTATGTACTCTGATTACCTTGTTTTTCTGTAAGGTTTGTATCAGATGTTAATTGGAGTCCTGATATAAATGTATGTTTTCTGGGGAAATTTTATGAAAACTAAGCTGCGTTTCTCTTGTTGATAGCGTTCACTTTGTAGCGTTGAAAGTTATTTCTTCTTTAAAAAGTGTGCATATAAGCTAAACAATTACTGTCAGTTATTTTACGGTGTAATTCAGGAAATTTGAATAACATTTGTCTGAACAATTTTATGATTTGGTCTCAAAATTACAGTATTATTCAAAGAGTGGTGCAATTTTTTAGCGGCTTTTCATACCCCTGTAACAGTATTATTTAATTGCCTTGTGTTTTTATGAGGTTTAAAATGTGTTTCAGTTCTTCACAATTACACCATCGCAACATTTTCAGATGCATCAACACACAATGGAGAGCAACAGCCTTGTGTTTCACTTCAGTACTTTTTGCTAGCACTGTAGCTCATATTGAAATTGTTACTTGTCCCTTCTGCATTCATATTAAAATGCCACACCACATTAATATACTGTGAACAATGAAGATCCCCTTTACTCACTCCTGGCTCCACTGCTTTAGTGGCAGACAGCAGATGGCAGAAACTAATTGTCGCTGCTCAAGCAGGGCACCAATAATTGCTCCAATTGTAGAGAGACAAGAGCATGCCACTCCAAAATCCAGAGACTTGAGTGAATTACTGTGTTTGTCCATTTCACCATGGTGCTCCTGTCTTTTAAAATGCATCACTATAGACAGAAACTAACTCTTAACAGTGTGTGTCAGTGGATTATGTATGGTTTAGTCTGGAGTGTAAATGGACATTTTTGTCCTTTTCCACACTCAGGCATGTCAGAAACTACATGTGGGTAAAAAAAAAAAAGCTACAGCTGGAAGTTTGATTCTCATCTCTTTGATTAAAAAGCAAGTTACGGTTCTAGAGACTGAAAGTTGGGAATAAAGGGAGTTTTTTTTTTTTTTTTAAAGTTGCGTAACATTGAGTGCTGTGTTGGCATTTATAACCATTTTCAGTTTCATACACCATGTCATTAAACAACCCATTGTTCTCAACTTTTAAGACAAAAACTTTTTAAATTGCCACTTCAGACTAATCTGTGGTGTCTGAACCAAACTTGGCTCTGCTAAAATAATTTTTCTCCACTTAAAACTCCAGACGCTGTAATCTTTGGCAAGCCAAACTGCAATTTATCTCTATTTATACCTCTAGTTTTGGCAGTTTATGTTTGTGCTTTCACTTATTTAGCCACAGGTCTTGGCTGTCAACAGACTAAAATACCTGTAAGCTGTTTTGTTTGTACTGGGTACCAGTTCAGTATTATAGATGTATCAGAAGGAGTTAATCTGTGTTAAAATGTATGTCAATGCAAAGTCCACACAGGATTTCTCTAAACCTCTGCAGCATTATAGTCTTAGTCATCTATACTTTAGTTTTAAATTTAAATATAGTGTATATATACCAAAAATCTAGACAGAGGTCTTTTTGTTGCAACACAAAAGCAAAAGTTGTGACTCTTTACTGGATTTCTGCTTTACTTTCTACTCTGAAGACTTTATTATAATACTGTGTTTAGTAAAAGGAGGCTAAAAAGATTTTCCTATTTTTCTTTCATTATTGATCTGATTTAGTGTAATTAGCTAATTTCTTTAAGACACATGTTCATTTTTCAACCATGATACATCTTTAAATTATGTTGAATGAAGATGTGTTTTAAATAGTTGCAGTTTTCAAATTTACTCCACAGAATATTTAGTTAAAGCTGTATTTTTAACTAATGTTTCATTCTTTCTGTGTACTGTTTCAGATCTGTGTGGTGTGTCGGGACCCAAGACCCTCAAGCCCCAGAGATCCCTCCCCGGGACGCCAGTTTCTCTTTCTCAGTACCCAGTCGACCTACGAACATCCATGGAGGAAAAGTATAAAGAGCTTGCTGAGGTGATATTAAGATTTTAACCCTGAAAAAAATTAAGAAACTCACAAAATGATCAGTTTCTCTGATTTTACCTCGTTTTATAGATATGTATTTCAGTAAAATGAACATTGATCTTTTGTTCTATGAACTACTGACAACATGTCTCTGAAATTCCAAGCAAACATTAATATTTATTTACAGAAAATGAGAAATGGTCAAGATAACGAAAAAGATGCAGAACTTTCAAACCTAAAATAATGCAAAGAAAACAAGTTCGTATTCATTTAGAAACAACAGGACTAATGTTTTAACTCAGGAAGAGTTCAGGAATCAATATTTGGTGGAATAACCAGGAGGTTTTCAATGGGGTCAGTGGAGAGGGCTCTTAACATTTTCCAGAGCTGCATATATATAAAATTGAGCAGCTTTAGTTTGTGTTATTTTAAAAGAGGTACTGGTAAATTTAGACTCTTTAATCAATCAGTGAAGTTTATTCGTATTGCACATTTCAGCAGAAAGGCGATTCAAGGTGCTTTACATAATAAAAACACAACTACAAAGTTTTAAAGAGTACACCGTCCAGTCAACAATTGAACTTTAATACTCTGCCTTTAAAAATGATGCCTAATAAATAAAACAGCTGGTCTGTTAAGGAGACAGTCTGAGAGAACAGTGACTTTAAACATATTTATTTCTCTTATCTTTTCACAAATTGTCATGTTAAAACCTGAAACTTTAGAGCATTTTATTGGGATTTTAGCATCATGGGAATAACTGAATTTCAATTTTTTTAGGGGTATTTTTCCACCATCTACGCACATCTGTAGACTAAAACTTTTACCCTTTCTTTGAGAAACAGCTGTAGCTCAGTCAGATTGGACAGAAATCGTCTTTTAGATGTCAGGTTTCTGCAACGATTTCCAGTTGGAGATCTGAACTTTGGGCTACTTTGACACATGCTTAGGATTTAGTGGGAACCATTTTATTTCTATCTCTTGCTGATTAGTGTTGATTTTCTGCCAGAAGGCTAAACATTGTCCTGTTTTCAAGTCTTGTATAGCTTCTTATAGATTTCCTCTTTTTAGCTTCATTCCGTCAACTCACCTTTCTTATCATCGTTGCAGAAAAAAACAAACAAAAAAAAAAACTTTTCCCAATACGATGGCGCCACCACAGTATTTCATCATGGGAGCTGTGTGTTTACATGGTATTGTTTAAAGAGGCCAAATAAGTACAATCTGATCCTGACTGAGCAGAATATCTTCCTGCCCTACATGGTTTGTGATAAACTGCAAACCAGCACCTCATATGGCTTTGTTTGTTTTAACAATGGTTTTCTTCTTCCCACTCGTCCATAAAGGTCAGATTATTTGAGCTGTCTAGGTTTTATCAGAGCAAAGAGGACTGAATGAAAATGTTTCCCTCATTTTTACATTTATTAGTAAAACATATTCAAAGCCATGTATTCCTCAAAATGTATTGGTCTGTTATATAAAATAACTAGAAAATACATGTAAGTTTTTGATTCATATGTGAAAAAATATCAAGAATTATTAATCTGTAAATGTAACAGATGGTACAGTGTTTGTGCAACCCCTGCTATCGTTCTAATGCCCCTACGTATATTAATATTTACATGATCTCCTGTTTATGACTCCATCAATTTTATAACCTCCCGTGTTTGAACCAGGAGCTGTTCACACGCAGCATGGCGGAGAGCGAGATGCGAAGCGCGCCCTACGAGTTCCCAGAGGACAGTCCCATCGAGCAGCTGGAGGAGCGACGGCACCGCCTGGAGAGGCAAATCAGTCAGGACATTAAGTGAGGAGATGCAAACAAACTCCACACACAACGTCAGCTAAATCAACTGTTTACATTAACTCAGACGGTCAGACGCAGCTGCCCCCTCTTCCTGCGCCTCCCTCTTACACACAGTGTTGCTCTCACCTATGCACACATTGCTTGTCAGCTTCCAACATGCCAGTTTTGTGGGCTAACTAATCCCAGCAATCAGCTCACTGTTTTAGCCAACATTTGACACCTGTTCCAGTGGTGCATCTTACTCTTTGCAAACTCTAAGAAGGAGGTGGGTTCTCTTTCAGCTGCCTGGGACAATGCTAACTGCGCTACTAAGCCAATCATGGGGAGGCAGGAGGGTTATCTGACTTGTTCCTGTTTACCAATTGGGGTTTGCCATCACTAACTGGTGTTAAAACTCTCTGTCGATGTGAGTGTGTAGCTGTGTGAGCGAGAGTGCCTGTTGGAGTGGGCGCCTGTGCTTGTATTCAGTGTCTCTCCTTCTGTTTGCTTAATTTCTTCCCACTACCTCTGATGCCCATCTGCCCCTGCCTTGCCCACACTATCCTGCGCCTCTGCATATCACCCCAAGGCTTGAGCCAGAGATCTTACTGCGTGCCAAACAGGACTTCATGAAAATCGACAGTGCTGCAGACCTTGAGTGAGTGAGCTCTGACTCAGTATGCATGCTTTTCTTTTTTTTTTTTTTTTTTTTTATCACAAGGTAACATCTCAGTGTTTGTCTGTTTGGCTCACTTGTACTCAGAAATTTGTATACTAACTGCTTTTATTTGTTCAAATTACTACACACACATTTCAATACTATATTGTTTAGATGCTCTGTTATGTAGAACCCACTGTGGACATTGCTATTCTATTGAAAGGGACTAAATCTTCCCCCTGCTGGTGATTTAATGGAAATACATATGGGTACCTATAAAAAATAACTCAGGCTAACTATTGAAACATGTCGTCTAGAGATTAATTTGCTGGTACTCCTGGCAAAGATTCATCAAAACGTGTAAACTTTTACAGCAGTAGGATGATATTCACATGGAAATGTTTTGAAATTTTATAATGGTTTTTTTTATAGTTTATGTACATGCATTCAGGTTGTAAAAAAATCCCTTAATGCAACAGAATTGTTTTTATTCAAGCTTTGGTACCTAATATAGGAAATATTTCAATTCTCAATTTCATTGAGCAAAAATCTGATGCAGTTTGAACCTGATATGGTACAATAGGATATTGCAACAAAAAAACTAGTTTGAAGAAAACTTAAGCCACCGGCTTGACAGGGAAAAAAAAAAAATCTTTAATTAGCTGCATTTTAAAAAAAACAAAAACACCTCAGAGATTTTTGGGTTTTTTATGATAGACTCAACTGTGCTTTGTGCAAAAATTATAATTTCTGAAAAATTAAATACAGCTTTCACTTACTACGAAATATACAAAAACTAAGTCATTTTAGTCACTTTATTGAACATTTATTATAAAGCTGGCATAACAATCAGTATAAACATTTCCAACACATCTAGTTTGTGATTTCATGAAAAATATATTCAATAAAAAAGTCAAAATTGTATTAAAAAGAATGTCCATACCATATATGTTCTGCCTCATACCTGCTTTTTGGTACTTTTAGTTATGACATGCAAATAAATATTATGGTTCTTCTTCTGTGGTGTGAAACACCAAATATCAACTTGCATTACAAGGCCTTATCGCCACGTACTGCTAAGAAGTAAGAATAGTAACTATTTTATTAACATTTTTTTTTTGCTCTTGCAAAAAGCCCACAATCCACTAAAAAGGAGTCTGGATCCATTTTTTGATGCTGACCCGCCACCTAAGTATAGCTGCCCTAAAATATTTAGAGTTCTTGGTTCTCTCGTATGTTTTCTTCCTTTCAGCTCACCCCACAGGTTTTCCACAAAATTCAGATCTGGAGACTTGGATGTATCTGGAAAAGGGTTGATTTTGTGTCTGGTGAACCATTTCTGTATTCCCTAAAGCTCTAGCTTTAGAAAGAAGAAAAGGGCAACTTTCTGAAGTGACAACATCCGAGGGATAATTGGTGAGAGGGTTCCCAGACAGCAGGATTTATTGCCTCTGGTATGCAGTAGTTGGTGCCAAAAAGTGCCCAAAGAAGGACAGCTGGAGGGAAAACGTCCCCAGGTGGTCAAATCCTGTTTTTCCAAATAGCTGCAGCCTGGTCCCCAAGCTGGTCCTTTTTATTGCTCAAAGCATCTTAGCATTCAGAGCCAGTAAGATCTATTAGGCATAGTTCTGGCTTTAAAATATTAAACCCTGAGACTTCAAAACATCAACCCTGAACAAAAGAAGTCCTTCATCCATAACACACACATTCCCTAATGCCAGGTTCCTTTTCCAGCAGGATAGAACATTTTGATCAAAAGTTGATCTGAAACTAATTCAGCTGTTGTGGTATATTAGACAAACAGCTCTGTTTAAAATGGGCCTCATCCGAGCCCTCGCAGGACAACAACGATCCACTGCTGGGACACCTGCATCCTGAAAGCCTCTGAGGCTTAGCCGATCAGATCTGTTTTCATGCCACAAGAAAAGCCCTCACACTCTATCAAGGCGTTGTGCCAATTTTTATACAAGTTCACTGCAAATAATTAAAATGTTATAAATAAAAAAGGTCTGAAGAAGTTGCAGAAGCACAACTTAAAAAAGCTGTAATTTTTTATTAGTGGAAAAAAAATCTAAGATCTAAAAATCTAAGATTGTGTAGAAACACAATCTTAACAAGTATTTTTTTTATTTTAATTATTTTTTTTTTTTTAAATAACTCAGGCTAATTATTGAAATATGTCATTTAGAGATGAATTTGTTGTTACTCCTGGCAAAGATGTGTCAAAACGTGTAAACTTTTACATCTTTTAAATCTACTTTCTAGTGCAAATATTTTAATACATTTGAATTAAGACAAAAATAACTCAAAAGCAACTTAT
The DNA here is from genome assembly GCA_903066815.1 of Brachyrhaphis roseni. Classification (NCBI taxonomy): domain Eukaryota; kingdom Metazoa; phylum Chordata; class Actinopteri; order Cyprinodontiformes; family Poeciliidae; genus Brachyrhaphis; species Brachyrhaphis roseni. The sequence goes on from CAEFZY010075071.1 coordinate 56,101, forward strand.
CTGCAAGATATAGAAGCTTGTTTCAAGTAAATATTTCCTTAATATTAATGAAAAAGTACTAGTTGCATTGGAAAATTATTTTACTTAAAATATGGGGAAATTGTCTTGTTAGAAGTTAATGTATCTGCCTATAAAAGTAGAACGTTTTCATCAATATTGAGGAACTATTTACTTAAAACAAACTCCTATATCTTGCTGAAAGATACTTGTAAGTTAATTTTATCTTATTTCATGTCTAATAAAATATTTAGAGTAGAAACAAGACTAAAAATACTTTGTAAGATGTGGTGTTTTTGCAGTAAAACTCCAGAAGACTGATGCTTTGAATCCCCCCAAAAATCTTCAGATGAGTTTTCTACAAACCCAAAGTCAGTAGATTTAATTTGTCCAATTTCCACCTGAAAAAATAGTTTGCTATTATGGCTGCACGATATTAGAAAGTTATTTCATGGTGGGATTGTTGGCAAATATTGTATATTTTCCTTACATTTTCAGTGATTTCTGTAACTTTTAGACATCTTTACACCACAGTATATGACAGGTGTGGGCATCCACTGCAGTGTAACTCCATCCAGGAGATTGAACATCTTATTTGCAATATATCATCACTGATTGGCTTAAAATTTTCTTGAATAAAGCAGAAACCAGAAAATTCATAAAGAAATTCCCTTCTCTAACAACTAACATAAACATAACTGCTGAACTAAAACCAGTGTTTTTCTTTCTTTCACCTTAACTCCACCTGGTTTTTGTCTCTCTGCCATCTGTTTTTTGTGTTAAGCTGTTCTCTTTGTGTGCGTGTCAGGTTAATGAACGAGAAAAGTGTAGAGACGGTTGATGTGGGCTTTAAGGAGCGGCAAATGCCGATAGAGAGGGAGTACCAGCGGGTCTCAATATCTGGAGAAGAAAAATGTGGGGTAAGAAGCTCAAATCACAGGATTGCATACAACAATGAACATTCACGCAAAAGCAAAAATGCATTCATATTCATTTTTATTTCTGTGTTTGATGTGTTTCCAGGTGCCGTTCACTGACCTGGTAGATGCTGCCAAATGTGTGGTGAAAGCGTTATTAATCCGGGAGAAGTACATCTACCGTTCCATGCAGACATTTTGTAAGACCGCAGCTCACGCCCTGCAGGACCTTGGGACGAACTCTCTGGACCTGGGAGTTTATGAGGACATACCAGAGACCCCTGTAGACGCAGGTACTCTGTGCACACACCCACTTCTTGCTCATCAAATGTGATTTCCTTATCCTAATTATTTATGTAAAGATTACATATTGTGCTTTCTTGAACAGGTAAGGTAAATCTATGCGCGATACAAAATATTTTCATAACACTTTTTGCACAGTCATTCTTAGACATTGAGATTTGAGTCTGGTCAGTTCTGCCTATTTTGAGCTTCTGTCAGGATGAGATGTTTTAGGGTCTCCTGCCACTTTAAATCCTAATAAACTGCTGCTGGCCACGCCCCCAACTCAAAGTTCACCAAATGGCGCTGGAACTCAGCTTGGGTTGCTAGGAAACGGGTTAGGGTTGCTAGGTGATGGGCAGTGCCTGGTGATTTTGTGAGGTTAAATTTGGAAGGTTTTTGAAACGACTCATTTTCCAGACACCAATAAGCATTAAAGTTTTACCAAAAAAAGTTGGTGGTTTGATGGGTTTTTTTTCATAAGAGTTCACCTATAAAAGCTGATTTTGTTGTTGATGAAATATAAGTGTGAGACTTGTATTATAAACAGTTTACCAAATATGGTTTTCAATACTACAATAATGAGGCATCAAGACCTTATTGTGTCTATATATTAATGTTTTCAATCCTAAATCTCTCCTATTGGGTCTTTAGTTCTGACTGAAGAACCAAACTTGTTGAAATGACAGTCACACTAATAAGTAGAAGTAAAGGACTTGTGTTGCCGCTCCTAAATGCATTCATAATCAGACAGTAATAATAATACTGTGTAATGGTATCTCTACAGAAACACTGAGTCAGTTTGAGTGGAGGATTTTCATGAACATGCCTTTTTTAATATCACAATACTTTTTTTAAGCAAATAACAGATTCACTCTTGAACCTTTTTTCTCCTCTCAGATGCCCCTGTTCACCCACCTGTCTCAGAAACACACCCCTACGACAACCGGGACCCCAAGAATATGCCACCAGACACAGGATATGGCTGTAAGATGGTTGATGGGGTCATACATGTCTTCAACAAGAAAACAAACATGGACAAGTATGTGTTTGTATCTATACTGATGTCATTATTTACTTCGAAATATAAAGTGCTGTGAAAAAAAATAATACTTTCCACTCTTATGGATTCCTACTGTTTTTATGTTTTGGTCAAGCAGAGACAGATGTTTGCACAAAGATTAAAAACTGATATTTGGTCAAATGAGGAATAAGCTTTTCTTGATTTGACTAGCTCATTCATCATTTTGGTTTTTGAGGTTTGGGCATAGAAACCACAAATAAATGCAGATGATTTATTTAACTCATTCAAAATAATAATAAAAAAAAAATTCAGTGTGTTTTTTTTTTTTTTTTACATTTCGCGGATCTCTCGTTGTGATTTAAAGAATCAGTTTTTGTTGTGGGATTCGAAAAGTCTCAGGTGTGTTTTAGATTTTAAAATAAAGCTGCAAAGTTGGGTTTTACTACACTCCTGAATTTGATTTGAACTATTTTGTTACAATATTTGTTTGGGATAAATAACAAAGCCAAACAATACTAATGGTTTGTTCCCATTTTTCCAGAATATTATAAAAACTTCCTGAAAGTGTAGAAATTTGAGCCTGTAAATGTATAAAATTTGCAGGAACCTTTTTAATTAAAATAAAATTAAGAAACATAAACTAGGAGTAAGAGCTATGTGAATGTTGGCAAACCCAACATATAACTTGAAGTTGTTTTTCTCTGTTAGAAGCACAGAACTCGACCTACCTTATCCTGACCTGAAGGAGTACATAGCAGACATGAATGTCATGATGTCCCTTATTATCAACGGTCCAGTGTGAGTGTTACTTTAATTGATAAACCAGTTGATTTATAGTGTGTCTTTTATGCAGCTCAAATGAAACCTGTCTCTTCTGTGCATTGTTTCCAGGAAATCTTTTTGCTACCGCCGCCTGCAGTACCTGAGCTCCAAGTTTCAGATGCACATCCTGCTGAATGAGATGAAGGAGCTGGCAGCGCAGAAGAAGGTTCCTCACAGAGATTTCTACAACATCAGAAAGGCAAGAGCTGCTGCAAAGATATCTTCTCTAGTATTTATATAAATGGATCTCTTTGAGAAGTATGAACGTAAATTATAAAGGCAAGCCCAGTTTTTATTGTTCAAAAATAAACTTATCCTTGTGAGAAACAGGTCTCTGATTGAGATATTGAGATTTTCCTTCTTGCTGTTGCCATATGCTTGCTGAGAAGAAGGATTTGACTGAAATCTTTCTTTGATAACTTTTTACCTGTACTGTTTATAACCCAATATGAATCTGTCTATATAATTAGATACATCTAATTATATATTTCTGTTTATTAATTGGATGTACTTGTCATGCAAAGTTCCTTGAGCTGACGCTTGTTATGAATTGGTGCTATGTAAATTGAAATAAAGTTAATGTTCTTCATCTCGTCTCCAGGTGGACACTCACATACACGCATCATCCTGCATGAACCAGAAGCATCTTCTGCGATTTATCAAGCGAGCCATGAAGAAATACCCCGACGAGATCGTTCACGTTGAGCGGGGGCGCGGTCAGACCCTGCGAGAAGTTTTTGAGACCATGAACCTGACAGCGTACGACCTGAGTGTAGACACACTCGACATGCACGCAGTGAGTTATCACAATGTTGTGGAAGGTAGAAACTAACTTATTGTGACTTCTTCACTATTGCTAAACTTTTTTTTTCACGTGTCTCTACTTTTACAGGATCGGAACACATTTCATAGGTTTGACAAATTCAACTCCAAATACAACCCAATTGGAGAGTCCATTCTGAGGGAGATCTTCATCAAGACGGACAATCATGTGGAAGGAAAATACTTTGCACACATTGTTAAGGTGCTTATTAATTCCGCTCTAAAGTGTCCAACCGAATAATCAGTCCTGAATTCAAATTTAAAGCTGCTGTCTTTATTTTTCTTCCAGGAAGTGATGTATGACTTGGAGGAGAGTAAATACCAGAACTCTGAGCTACGACTGTCCATCTATGGCCGCTCCAGAGACGAATGGGACAAGCTGGCGGAGTGGGCTGTCAACCACAGAGTGTACTCTGATAATGTGCGCTGGCTTATCCAGGTGCCCCGTCTCTTGTAAGTGCTGCTGACATTTTGTTTTACCTTGAAGCTGAGATGGAAATAATGTCTTCTGCTCGTTAAAAATCAAGGAGACAAATACCTAAGACTGTTAGCCAACGCAAAGGCTTAAAACACTCTGAGGATACCATGGAGTGAGACATTGTGCAGACAAAACAATCAAAAACACAAAACTTTTGGCAGCCTTCAGCCGGACATTGTGACTTTTTCTTTGGGTTTGACCAGTACCCATTTCTACCAAGAACAGTACTTTATGTTAGTAATTATCTAGCTTTTTGTAAATCATAGCAGCAGTGAATAACACTGGTCAACAACCAAAAAATTATCTGGGGTTTTTCAAATGTTTTAGTGTAATTTTGATGTGCTGCATCCAAAAACCACATTGGTTTTGCTCAATCAGGTCAACTTTCTGAACTGTGGATTCAACATGAGCATCAAAATGCATGACTTGTTCTAACAAATGGATCGGTTTCCTGAGAATCTGGGATCAATGAGTGATGATCAGGAGGAGAGAGTCCATCAGGACAGAAAAGAGACGGAGAATTTTACACAGTGAGGACGTAATGTTCAATTTACATCTACTTACCCTTATCAGTGTTTACTATTCAATTTACAGAAATCCAACTTTGTAACATTTAATTAATACACTCTGTTAGAAAACAATTCTTTTCTCTTAAATCTTTTTTGGATGAGAAATATTAACGGAAATGAACTGATAATGTCAGAAAAATGGATTTAGTCAGAATGTCAGATGTCTGAATCAAATCAGTATAAAAATCTGACCTTATTTAGAAAACTTTGTCATTTTTTTGTGCTGATTCAGTGGTGCAAAATAGTCCAAATTCAGTTGAAAAAGCATAGACAACTTCCAAAAAAGATTTTTTGTAACCCAGTGCAGGAAATTAAAGTCTCTTTTTTTCCACATAATCAGTCTGTATTTTATGAGGATGTATCTGTCAAAATGTTTGATCTAATGATGCACTGCTATAAAAATTTGATATCTGATGGCTGATAACGAATATTTACCGATATTATGCAAATATTTTTAAAAGTTCTTTGAAGCTAATGCTACACATGCAGCGGTTGGTAGAAAACTCAAAACATTAATTCACATGCTGCTGTTCATTTGGCTCAGACACTGGTGAAAAAAAGATCGTTATTCCATGTCAGTATGCAAGATGACATTTAGAGAAAGCTGTTATTGATTTACTTTAATAAACACAATTATGTCATATTATTTAATGACATTAAGTAGAGCTGTGACTAAGTATTCTCCCGCATAGAGAATATTTAGTCAAAATAAGGGTTCTTACTTCATCCTTTTCTGTGTTGCCTGTCAATGTCCTGTTCCTGTTGGAAAGGTTAGTGTTTATCAATCAAAAAAAAAGAAATCCTTTTTCGTTTCACAATTAAGATTCACGCTCCACAGTGCAGGACAAAATGTCATCATCAATATAAGGTACTGCTTTTGCTCAGATGCTGTTTTTGTGTGAGAAAAGTGCAATTTATATCAGCTTTAAAAAAAAATAATGAATGGACAAATAGTGATTTAATTATGTTTTCTGGTGTTTTTCCATCTCTAAAATAAATGTAACTTTCTTTTTTATAGTGACGTCTACCACACAAAGAAGCAGCTGGCTAACTTCCAGGAGATGTTGGAGAATATTTTCATTCCTCTGTTCGAAGTCACGATAGATCCAGCCAGCCACCCTGAGCTGCATCTCTTCCTGGAGCATGTGAGTCTGACCTGCTGGTTGATCTGAACTCTCCTGATGACCAACATCAGAGTGAACTGATTGTTGTTGTTTTTTTTGCATGCTGGCAGGTTGTTGGTTTTGACAGCGTAGACGACGAGTCCAAGCCTGAGCACCACATTTTTAACCTGGACAGTCCACTTCCTGCTGACTGGTCAGAGGAGAACAACCCACCCTACTCCTACTACCTCTACTACACCTACGCCAACATGACTGTGCTGAACCACCTGCGAAGGTAACAGCATATCATCATTACTTTTAATCATTCATTTCAATCTAACTATTCTCTGATTTGTGAGGCTTTTTTTGTGTTTAACTCAGACGACGAGGCTTTCATACGTTCGTTCTGCGACCTCACTGTGGCGAAGCGGGCCCGATCCACCACCTGGTGTCAGGGTTCATGTTGTCAGAGAATATTTCCCACGGACTGCTGCTCAGAAAGGTCGGGACGGCTTTCATAAAGACTGCAATAAAAAAATAGCTTTAGATTTTCAGGAATTCATTTCAATAATTAATTTTGACAGCAGGTAGTTTGGAAAGCTTGCCACAAGTTTAGTCTTTTATTGGAATTTGCAACAAATGTGCAAAAACAGAAACTTAAGGATAAATAATTGTGCTAATAAAGAGGTAAGCACTTCTATACGCAAAGGCAGAAGAAAAATGCTAAAAGCTAAAAAATAATTATAAGAGAGATTTTAGTGCTTTAGTCCAAATAAAGGTGATTAATGAGAATGGTATGAATGATTTTAAACGTGACTTTAATTCATATATCATTGTGTTCACAGTCTTAAATAGTATTTTACTAGACACTCTGTATTTTATGTCTCTTCAGACATATCCAACGCCACATACGTCTGAAAGAGTCTTTAAACTTACTTTTAATTTAGAGTGAATACAAGTTAGTTTTTTTTAATTCATGCCTCTTTTAAATCATTTTATTTGCTTTTGAGAGATAAATATCAAATTTTTATCAGAAACAAATCTATTGGTTGAAGAAAAATTTTACTTGGGTCTTTGATGGCTGTAAATCTGCTATTTTTTTTTCCTTTACTGTAAAATGGGGAAGAGATGAAGTGTCTCATTCTTCATTCCTTTTCCAGGCCCCTGTGCTACAGTATCTTTACTACCTGGCTCAAGTTGGCATTGCCATGTCGCCACTGAGCAACAACAGCCTGTTCCTTAGTTACCACCGCAACCCACTGATGGAGTATCTGTCCAGAGGTCTCATGGTCTCTCTGTCCACCGATGATCCCCTCCAGTTTCACTTTACCAAGGTTTGTTGGACAATACAAATATCACAGCCTCACAATTAAAAGGAAAAATGTAACTTTTTATTCCTCTTGCGAATATGTGATAACTTCTGTATTTTACCCCCAGGAGCCTCTGATGGAAGAGTACAGCATCGCAGCTCAAGTGTGGAAACTGAGCTCTTGTGACATGTGTGAGCTGGCGAGAAACAGTGTCCTGATGAGTGGATTTTCACACAAGGTGACGCCATTTATCATTCACCTGTTAAGGGTAATAAACAGTTTATCTGGAGCATCATTTGGCTAGGTTTGGTACAGTTTTACCAGGAGGTTGTTTTTTTTTTAGTGTCAGAAATGATCATACATGAGGGTGGGGTTTACAGGTTAGAGCACCTGAAAGTACCGAGATTCCTTCAACCTTTTTACATATTAAAACCACAAATTTCATTGTGTTTTATTGGCGCTTTAGGACAAAGACCAACAATGAGTTCTTCAGCATTGTGAAGCGAAAGGAAAGAGACTTTTCTCTGATAACCCAAAGAAAATTCAGTGCCACGATGTACTCAAATCAGGTTTATTTGTACAACACATTTTAGCAACAAGACAGTTCAAAGTGCTTTATACCATAAAACCAAAATACAGCAATTATGAAACGAGCAATAAACATTACAGTTTGTCAAAAAACAGAATCAAAATCATCAAGCTAATGTTTATCAAATCAAAGGCAACTTTAAGCAGGTGAGTTTTTAGCCTTGCTTTTAAGGAACCAGTATTTAGACAATTTTACAGTTTTCTAGTAGTTCCTTCCAGATTAGTGGATTGTAAAAACTGAATGCTGTTTGGTTAACAGGTTTTAGGCTAGCTGTTATTTTGGTGCTAAGATATTCAGTGATTTATAAACTGACAACAGTATTTCATAGTTTGTTCTCTGAGCTACAGGGATCTTGTAGATCTGGTGTGATGTGCTCTATCTTCCTGGTTTTAGTCAGAACTTGAGCAGCAGCGTTCTGCATCAGCTGTAGCTGTCTGATTTTTTTATGTAGCCCTGTTAAAGATAAATGAATGAGTTTCTCTAGACCTCGCTGAGACATTATTCCTCTAATCCTCGAAATGTTCTTCAGGTGATAGAAGGCTGACTTTGTAACTGTCTTAATGTGGCTCTGAATGTCCAGGTCAGAGTCCATCACTAAACCCAGATTTTGGTTTTTAGTTGTAATAACTGAAGCTGCACGCTGACTGTAGCATTCCTCTGTAGGTCCAAAGATGATAACTTCAATCACCTAACTAATACACAGAGTCCACCTATGTGTTGTTTCATGTCGGTATAAATGCATCTGTTCTGTGAAGACCTCAAAGGTTTGTTAGAGAACATTAGTGACTAAACAGCATCATGAAGGCAGAATAACTCAACACAAGGTCACAGATGAAGCTGTGGAAAAGGTAAAAGAAAATTTGCGTTATAAAATAGGATCCCAGAAACACAGTATCTCTGGAGGAGCTGCAGGGATTCACAGTTTAAATGAGATTTTTTTTAACAGGACAGCTGTTAGTTTTATTCTCCACAAATCTGCCATAAGAAGTCATGTTTGCAGTTTGCAACAAGCCATGCAGGGGACACAACAAACACAGGAAAGTCTTTTGGTCACAGGAGACTAAAATTGACCCACATGCAAAACTCTTTGTGCTCCAAGCATTCCCATTTAAATTTCTTTCAAACCACAGGTAAAGAGCTACTGGCTTGGCCCCAGTTACTACAGAGAAGGTCCTGAGAGCAACGACATCCGGCGCACCAACGTCCCTGACATCCGTGTGGCGTACCGCTTCGAGACGCTCACCGAGGAGCTTAACCTCATCACCCACGCCGTGCGCACAGACGAGCTGGACAGCATCGACGAGGAGGACACGCTCACCATGGGCCCCATCTCTGGAGGACACTGAGACTAACGGAGAGTCCTGTCTCTCTCCGTTAGTCCCCCCCTGAGTCCGCGGCCCACTCAGCATGCCCCTGAAAACGTGATGTGAGAGAAAAATCTGCTGCTCTTTACACACCACTGTAGAAGTCTGCTGTGCTGCTATGGCTGTGTAGTTACGAATCAGCCACGGTTTCAGTGCTGCCGTTGTTTTTGTTATTGAAAATCTAATCATTCATTTCAAGTTTCCCAAATTTTTTTTCTAGACATTTAGGCTTTGTGTCTGTTGCTCTCTTGAAATCTGTTTTTATTGTGATAGAACAGAAGGAAAAACTGTGATCTCTGATTGTAGATACAGAGTAGCCATAATTTCAAACTGGGATCATTGCGTCAGGTTGGTCACGCCTTGGAGAGCAACTAACTTTGACAAAGCTTTGTGTGCGATCCTACTTGTTAGTTTAGAATCCATCGTTTGCCAAGTTGCACTTTCATAGTCAGTCTTCTGGGATTCAAATAAGCTCTAAAAGTAATGCGCAAGAAACATTCCTAAAAGCAAAAAGAGTTTGCTCATTTGTTATGTTTTATGGTAGCAGAGCTATAAAGAGCACAAAGAAATGTGGATGAATGCTCAATGCATTGTTGGATTACATCCGTTTAGTTCTTTACATGCTCTAAACTCTTCATAAGCACCAAAATAAAACCCTCACCGTGCCTTTCCATTATTACCTAGATGCAGTGCATGTCCAGTCTTTCCTTTCCTTCTTCTTCTTTGTGAATTTCCACACCAGGCCGGCTGTTGGAGCTGAAACCCAGCCTGAAGGTTTTCATCTTCCTCTCTACTTCAGCTAAACAAATACTCTCCTGCATGCCCGCATGACTGACGTATGTGAGGAGAGAACAACCTGTTTACATCCGACTGTCACGTAAAGCAACGCTAACCCCGATCCAAACTCTGCATGGTGGAAACCAGCAGACCGTGCTGCGACACAGTGACGGCTGCTGCACGGTTCTGTAGCATCATTTCCAGTAATGGTCTCTTTCTGTCACTCCACACAATCCTTGCTCTCATCAAATGGTGAGATTTTGAGTCAAACCGGGTTTTGTAGCGAAAAGTAATCAGAAAATGTCCGTAGAGTTTGCAGAGTTGTGTGTGTGCTTTATAGATGAAGAAGAAGAGAAACCGTTTTTGTTTTGTACGACTATATCAGTTTCCAACTAATGAAGGATGATCTCAGAGGACTTTATGTGATTGTTAGAGTTCAATTATGTTTTTTAAAGCTGAAATAGAAGTAAGACCATTTTGTAATTCTCAGTATATTGCAGTGGAGGAAAACTCTAGATTTTCATTATGTTTGTTTTTAATACTAAGTAATGAAACAGTATTTTATTGCCCACTCTGCTTGTTTAGTCATGTGGAAGCAAATTATCCACCAGTATATACATGTTGTGTTTTACTGACTCATGTTTCAATGCTAATAAATGGTGTCGCCTCTTTTTAAAGTAGCCAGTAAGACACCAAAGCACGAATATACTTATGCATAAGATTAGCCGAGTTAAGTATTCCTCATATTGTTTGGTGCAAATATTTGTTTTTTTGTTGTGCATTTCTGCCTTTCACTCGAAAAGTTTAATAATGACTGAGTTTTTATACTTTGTGAAAATTTTGTTTGCCTTTTAAAATTAGCAGTTAATTTTGTTCATGTTCAGTGTCGGCCATATTTATTGACACCTTCGGTAAGGATGTGTTAGGACTAGTTCATATGTTATATGCAGTTCTCCCTCAGTGAACTGTGGAGCATTTTTGGAGCTTCATTATGGGATCAATGCAGGTTCTGATCCATTATAGAGACAAATGAACCTTTGTGTCAAGTCATAGATAGGATTCAGGGAAACAAAGTCATAGATTACAAATTAAAATTCATATTCATAGAAACTTTGAAAGTATAAATCAAACAAATGCCTTATTTACATTTATTTTAAAGAGATTTTTATAGGCGTCATCAGGGGTGCCAATAAATGTGGCCGGTGCTGCAACCCGGACCGACCCGACTGTTTCCATTTTTATTTTCCACCCATTGATCTCTGACCCTGTTTACTGTCTGCATCATGTCCATACTACCTCACAAACGCAAACCTTATATTTGTGCTTTTATTGGTAGCCGATTTTATCCACAGGATGAAAAACTAAAAGAATATTTTGGTCTTTGATTCACTGAGAATTGGGTCAGAACGGCTGGTATAACTGGCTGTGCCCAACCAGTGGCCAAATACTGGGTTCTGTAATTGTTGAGATATTATTAATAATAATATATTTGCCCCTGTAAATGGAGAGTAAAGCTTCATGATATGTAATCTCCTCAACACTGTGACTTATGTGAAGCACAAAGAGACAACGTTCAGTTATTAACCATGTTAAAACCTTCATCATTTAGCTTATTTTTGCTGCTTTCTGTCTTGATATGTTTTTGTTTGGTCTAAACTGTATTTTTCCTGATGGTCTTGTTTTCTCATAACTTTGTCACTTTTTGCTTTAAGTTCTGCCTAATTTGACTCCTGTTGATCTGTAGCCTTATTATTGCTCGAGACGTTCTGCCACAATCTTACTGATGAGGTTCGTCTGTGATAACTGAATTAAAAATAAATAAAGCATGTTAATTCACCTCAGATGTGCCAGATTTTTACTTTAATTTGCAAGTTACACAATGATTACAAACAAAACACTTCAGCAATTATTTGCAGTAATCCAGTTTATATGTTTTAATAGAGATTACAACTTAAAATAGTTGGGATAAACGGTATATTTAACATGCTTAGCATTTAGAACAATATGAGGAGTTAGTGCTGATTTCAGAAAGTGACTACAGTATTTTTACATATCGATGCAAATCTGCTATATTCTGCTTTTTGCCTCTAATTTGCTTCCAGTATCTAGTCAATTTTCCTCTCATTTTCCAGCTGTGATGATTCTTCAGCTTGCGTCCTGGGTGTTTAAAAAAGAATGGTTGTTAGCACTTATAGCAGCAGCAAAGACAACAGAGGCTCAATCTTTAGTTGAACAGATCAGAAACTTACTGCCAATGCGGATCTGACCGCCTGTAATTGGAAGAAGACTCGTCCTCCTTCCTCTGGACACACAGACTTCAGCTCCTCTCTGCTCATCCCCAGCAGCATGGAGCCGCTCAGGACGCCCAGGCAGCGCACGGTGCTGCAGTCAAAGCAACGCTGAAGTTAGTTAATGTGTAACAGAGCCAAACCATAACCTCCATGAGGAGAGGGTTTGTGAGAGAAACAGTCACTGCAGGAAACGTCTTAGTGTGTTTAACCAGCAGAATGCTTTTTTAAATTGAACATATGAAGCATTTCAGTTGTTGCTAATTTACTTTTCATTAACATCTATCATGTTGCCACCACAAACTCGGCATGAACAGAGGTACCAGAAGTCCCCTCTGGACTTTGACACAAGCCATGTTGGGAACACAGCAAACATTGGGAAAAAGCTGCTCTGGGTGTATAAGACCAAAATTGGGAAGCAAAAATTTAAATGCTGCATCTGAATACACTACTTTCACCATAAAACCTGGAGGTGGCAGCATCATGCTGAGGGATGCTTTTCTTCAGCAGAGGCAGAAAATGTGCTGATGGAGATACAAACAGGGCGACACTTGAATAAAACCTCATTGAGACTCCTAAAGACGTAAAATACTATGAAAGGGTAACACTTTATTTGACGGGATGTGAATAAGAGACACCGTCATAAACATGACATAACATCTGTCATGAACATGAGTAAGTCTTCATGAATATTTATGACTTGTCATAAAGTGTCATTCAGTAAATGTTTTAATATAAAGTTGACATTATTCAAAATGTCTTTCTTATGACAACTTGACATTAACCAAGAAATTACGATCTGACATAAAGTTGTTATAAAAGTATTACTGATTAAATTTTAGCTTTAATAACATCCATCCATCCATCCATTTTCTGTGCACCCTTGTCCCTAATGGGGTCAGGAGGTGCTGGTGCCTATCTCCAGCTGCGTTCTGGGCGAGAGGCGGGGTCACCCTGGACAGGTCGCCAGTCTGTCGCAGGGCAACA
>CAEFZY010075073.1:0-27947 GCA_903066815.1 Brachyrhaphis roseni
AAGACGCAAGTTCAATGTAACGTAACACGTCTCCTTGCTCAGGAGGAAGATGAAGACGGCTCTCAGTGACTTTTACCGATATGTTTTTTTTAACCAGCCCTGTTGTGCTACCGTGTTGCTGCTGTGTTACTGCCGCGTCACAGGCACTGTTTGGAAAAAAAAGCTAAGGTATATTACTAAAACTTTAAAAACTCTTTCTGTGTACCGTCTGTATGTAAGCACATGCGGCTTATAGACAGGTGCGGCTTATGTATGTACAAAATGGTTTTTCCTTGGGAATGTACTGTGTGCGGCTTATAATCAGGTGCACTCTATAGTCCGGAAAATACGGTGTGTATATATAGTGTTTGTAACCGAGAATATAACAGACTCAAATTGCAGACTGGTGCTTCAAACACTGAAATTTTGGGTAGATATATTAGTAAAGCTCTGGATTACTTTGTTTTTATTTATTACTTCTACAATTTCTGTTGCAAATAGAGGATTGTGAAATTAAACTTTAAACTTTTACTCTTTAATTCTTAAGGCTTTATTTCTGTAGATAGTGTGTTCTCTTTAGGTTTTAATACACAGCTACTTAGGATGCAGTTTAATTGATTATTTATTCATATAAACAGAGGCTAAAATAACTGAACACATTATTTTTCTCAAATATTATATTTCTAGCAATTCTGTTGACAAGTAATTGAAACAGATTGTTGACAACAATCCAAGCAATCCACCCAAAATAAAATCCAAATGAATGTTGCATGCTCACCCTTTGGTTAAGTGGAAAACGGTTGTAAAAAAATTCTTGTAAAAATATGGTCTCCAAAACGTTTTAAGTTTTAAGTTGAACATTTTCACTGTCCTTCTTAACAGTTTTCTGTTACAGTAGTTCAAGGACAGACTGTCTTCTTTGAAAGAAAGCTTGGGGAAGTCAAAGCATACTGCCCCTTTACTGTACACTACAAATGGGAATTATAGTTCACAGTTGTCTCGTGTCGTATGTCTCATGTTCGCATTTCGCCCATATTCTTTTTATCTCTGGATTCAGTCTCATGTCTGTTTTTTTTCTCTGCTTGTTTGATGATGACATTGTACTTGGGCCCTGCTGCAGGGGGATTAGACAGAGTTGCAAATCAAAGTGGGTTAATCGGCTAGAGTACCATTTCAGGAGTCATCTCTCAGCTTACTGGCCACACTGCTCCATTTAAGTGCTGCAGTTGACATTTACACGTTTCAGGCTTTAGGGAAGCAAAGACTCCTAAGAAAAGTACTTATCTTTCAACAGAAAGATTAGCAATGAGATCCCATCTTTGTCCAACTTACATATTGATATTCCATTAGGTAGAACTTTCATGTGCTGATCACCATAAAATTACCATAGGTGGGATAAAGCAATTGTTTTGCAAATCACAAGTAATTTTCTTATCTTTCTGGCCAACTCTTCAGTCAAGTAAAGGTATGAAAGTCCCAAGTTGAGCTGAAGTCCTGAACTTTTAATTTCAAATCTCAAAAAAGTTATATGACCTTTTGTGTAATTTAATCAGAATAACTGATGCTGAGATTTATCAATTGTTTTGAACAACCAACAAAAGAGAGTAGAGGTTAAAATGTCTGAAAATTTGTGATGATGTCGCTTCTTATAGATATTAACAGAAATGAAACAATTATTAAGTAATTTCACAAAATACTGAGAACATTGACCCATCATAAAAATAACCTGATTTATGTGCAAAATAAATCATTATTTTCAACTGCAACAGCACAAACCCGCTTTAAAGTATTAAATAATTAAACTCACATTAGTAAAAAAAAAAGTTACGTTTTTATACAGCTATGTAGAAAATATTTGTATGAGTAGGTTCATTTATAGAACATGATCTTGATCCTAATATCAAGACAGCAGGATCAGCCTGGATGCAGCTGAAAGCAGAGAGACTTGCCATGTGTACATATAATAATCAGGATGAGATTAAGGGAAATATTGTTAATGTTAATAATTAACATTCACATTATTTCTATTACAGCCCTCTATCCCATGGTTTGCACACTGCAGAGCTCTGTTCCTTTCATTTGAATGTCGTTTGGTAAAAACCATCAACTCTTATTACATCATGAGAGTTTTAGTGCATGATTAAATGAAAAGTTCATTACATTTTGACATTGATTCTCATCACTTTCTATAGAACAGTTTGAAATTAGTAGCCTTGGGTTTGGCCTTGGTAGTGGAGTGCATTCTGAGTGCCTTTTTAACTCTGACATGCTAAGCGTGAACCAACAGATATTTGCTTTTAAAAGTTCTGCCTGGACATATTTTGTGTCATTTGATGACATGGCTTTAGGCCAGGTGGTTGTTTCTGTTAAAAGTGGCAAATTGTGTCTCATTCATAGTTAATTGTAAATAGTCTGCTCTCCCAGGGACAGTTGTTCAGTATGTCATAATGCTTTAGCTCTTTTCAGATCATACTTGCTCCATTATTTATATATTATATATTTGGTCAAATCCACGACTAACTCAAACGTAACAACTGTTTTTTTGTCAGTATACCAATATTATACTGCAGACCCAGGAAGGTCATCTATAAACAACTAATCACTATAAAACTGTAAGAAGGAAGCACAATAACGGAGCAAGTATTCCTAGTATATAGGAGCATAAGTCTGTGGATGAGCACAGAGTAGAGTTACCCCATGATCTGATGTGAGAAATACAACATATGATATAAAACCTAATACCTAGATTCCATTATTACTGAGGATAAATCTTTAAGTACACTGTATCTGTCATTTGTATTTGAATTTAGATCTGTGACTCAGAGAAGATTATGACTGTGACATTAATGTGTCATTGACTGTTGCATGAGTTCATTTCTGCTTTTTGTGTCTTTTCCAATGTTGAGCCCCAGTGCTTTCTAATGAGCTTAATGTCTTTCTGTTAACCTTATTTTTCTCTTTAAAATGAACAACAATGAATTAAAGGCACATCCATTAATCCGTTGCGTAAACTCCAGTTACACAGAGAATCCATTTTGCTTTTCAGATTTAAATGTTTATTAAAATACTATTGAGAACCTGATAATTTCTTTATCTGTACAAACCACTGTACAAGTTACTGAAGTAATAACCTGGTAAATAAAAACTTTTCAAGTTCAGTTTATTAACTAATTAGGTTAAATTTAATTAACACTGCTCAGTCTGTGTGACTCTCAAAGAAGAAAAACATGCAAATGATTTACTGGGATGTGAATTTTTAGACAGAATTTTTGTTAAGATTCAAAACTTGTTTTAAACTGCAAATATTTGCTAATCATAAAGTTAACCTGCTTATTCTTTTTCCATCCATCCATCCATTTTCTTGCACCCTTATCCCTTGTGGGGTCGGGAGGTGCTGGTGCCTATCTCCAGCTGCGTGCTTATTCTTTTTCAAAACGTTATATAAGCCCAACATTTTTAAAAGAGTATTTAGTGTATAGCATCATGCATTATCTTTACTATGAATAAAATATGAGTGAAATTGAACAATATAAGGCAGGAGCTATTGATTGGTGGTGAGCAATAATCATTAATTAATCCACCTTTATAATGTGTTCTATTATGTTTTGTTATAAACATGTGTGCAGACATAAACAAAGAAGTCAAATGTTTCTCAGTCTACACATACTATATATATAAAAAAAAAAAATATATATATATATATATATATATATATATATATTCTTTTTTTTTTTCCTGATTGCTTTTAATATGCAGTTTTAAATAGACAGTTGAAGAAACCTGCCACATTGTGCCTAAACCAAACCATAGCGGCTTCCACACTGTTTGATATATATGAAATGTTTCATGATAGAAACAAAAAGTGAAACAAGCATAAATGACCATTTGTGTCAGATAATTGACTGTTTCAGATGTATTGATGCGTGTGTTGGGGTATGTGTGTGTGTGTGTTTTATTTGAACATAGCCTGTCACATGATTCCAGCAGCACTGTTGTTGCAGTCTTATCATTGGACTGGTGGGTTCCGTAATTTGGCGTTTGTCTGGCAACAACACAGATTTTCACAGTTTGTAGAAACCCTTCACTGTTAGTGGACTGCAGTTCTAGTTTCAGCTTTAACTGTGATGATCAGAATTCACACAGTTGATATCTGAGTTGGAGAGATGGCAGGTGTGGATTGGTTTTCACAGCAGCTGAAAATTACACTGAGAGATGATAATGTGTTAGTATTGAGAGGCAGAAGGCATCGTTTGCTTTAGGTGCCTTTTTCCACCACGCTTTTAGTGTTTTATAGAACAATCTAACACTGTACTTTTTAAAATGGCAATTTTTACAGAGGAAAATCAGACAAACAAAAACTCTCATTGTTCATTGTTTCTTTTAATAGCACAAATAGGGAAAGATGGCAAAGAGTTCCATTGTTAAATTGAGCAGGGAAACCAATGTTTCCCTGCTTTAGCACATCTATATCCAATAAATCCATCATCAGACTCCAACAAACCTGGAGAAAGGCTGAAAGGACAACTCAACCATTCAAACTGGATTAATTGCAGCAAAGAAACTTTGTAGATACTCAAGACATCAGGGCTGAAGATACTCAATTGCCCACCTCTGATCAAACTAAGAATAAGTTTAGCAGTTATACCAGTGCATCTCTATTTAGCCATGTGGAAGTCCAATTAGTAATGAGAATCTTACATGTTGTCTTGCGTCCTTCCTGGTTTTTTGAGCGTTATTACTTTTGTTTGACTTTCACATATATTATTAACCCATTTCAACAAATGGGTTAATAATATGTGACATTTCTTCGAAGTGAGTGCATGTCGGGGTTAGAGGGCGTGGTTGTTTGGTCTGTGTGTTTTTGTGTTGCAGTGTGCTGGACTGGTCTACCCAGCCTCCTGTCATAATAAAGGAATGTAGCCACAGTTTGAATTTCTTGCAGACACCTTTAAGCTATTTTAAAGTAAGACTTTTGAGTACCTTTTATATTTACAGTTACAAAATGTACACCAGCTAGTGATTGTTAATTGCTGATGATGTTGAAAAAGTGAAATACAAAAAAAAAAGTTTTTTAAGTGTTAATAATGAATTTGCTGGTATTTCTTATTCCTCAATTATCAATGATTTTGTGATTTTTGCAGATAGGGAAACAATGAATCAATCTAAAAAGACATTTTTTTTTATTTTGCTATACTTTTATGTCACCTCCAAACGCACCGGCGCTCATGTCAACACACAAAAGGCTTGGTACCCCCAAAGGCCCCCTGTGTCTGGTCTAGGTCACTCCTACTGGGGGAAAATATTGCTTCTTCAAGGGTGTTTTTGCTCAAGGGAAGAGTACAAGCCATCAAAACTGTAGTCACAGAACTCTGGACTTTGACAAAAAACAAAGAAGCTCACTCAGATCCATTCATGAATTGGTTGTTGGTGAAACGGTTTTGTTCTGTCTTAGGCCCTGAAGATGGTTTTACATTTTAGATGTATGTAGACTGTATTGCATTTTCACCTGATGGATAAAGTGATTTGTGCTTTTTGGAATTAGACAGTAAAACTTTCCCCTGAACTCTCCAGACTTCTATAATGCTTTATTTGTGGCATCATTTTAATGGGATATGTTTTCTGCACATCTGACCAAAAACCTCTCAACTACGTGCTCTTTAAGCAGTGTCAGAAAGAAAATAATTTATTTTATTTTACGTCATATTACACCATTAGATTGAAGTACATTCTATTGGAAGCTGTAGTGATAAGCCAACACAAAGTAGCACATTAAGAAAAATCATACATGGTTTTATTTAAATAAATAAAAAGGATATCTAAATACTGTAGCATACCTTTGCATCTAGAACCATCTTTACCCAGATAAGAAAAACAGCACAATTAATTACCTTCAAAAGTCACTTTGTTAAGAATTGTAATTTTCTGTGTTTAATCTCACTCATTTTACAGCTGCTCTGTGAAAGCCTCAGTGGTTTCTTAGAGAACACATTCTGCATGCAGAGACTTATGAAGACCAAGTAACATGCATGGCAGGTAAAAGTTGAAGGTGTGTAGAAGTTTAATGCTGAGTTTGGTTATAAAACAATGTCACAATCTTTAAATACTCTTTATCTGAAAGTGGAAACCAAAACTGTAGAGCTACCAACATGCTGCTCTCCACCTAAACAAACTGGCTTTGCAAAGAGAAGATTTGCAGCCAAGAGACCCACAAGAAGAGCTGCAAAGTAGAAAAAGGACATGGAGTCACCAAATCTATCTTTTATGGAAGAGCTTCACTGACACAGCTGTTGTTGAAAGTAATGTCTAATATATTCAATGTAAAACTAATTCTGCATCACAGTGAACATACTATCCATCCAAACTGTGGGTGCAGGTTTCCCATAAAATCACAAAATCGTATGAAGTTTGTGGTTTGAATGTGACAAAATCTGAAAAGGTTCAAGTGCAGTTTCCCAAAAGCCAAAAAAGTCATTAATCTACTCCTCTCATCCACTTCTACACTAAAACACACATACAATTTATTCCATCAGAAGCAGGAATCAGGACATACTCCTCCTAAAACCTATTCAATTTTTAGCCCTCATTTCTGTAGCCAGCTAACCTTCCATTTCACAGGAATGACAGCTGGAATTGAAAATTCCTGCAAGCTCTCCCGTCTTCCAGTTCAATTCAAATGCCCCCTAATAATCTGCTTTCTGCTCTGCTGTGTAGCCCCCCACCACCATGAGTCCATGACCTCCCGATCTGAATTGCCACTCCACTCAACTCATCTCCAGAGACGGAAAAAGCCTGCAGATGCTCCAATCAACTCTAATAAATTCTATGTAGTCAGTTTAGCTGCACGACTGCCAACTGGCAAAGCTGAGAACTTCTACTTTGGGAGAACTAAAGGATAAGGACGGGGGAGAGGGTCGTTTTCTAAATTTGATTCACCTTCAGTGAGTTCTCTTGAAAGCCATGTCCAGGCCCAAGTAAATGATAAAAGAGTATGGAGGGAAAATGGGATGTGTACTGAAAGATGGAAGGGACACTGAAAAAGCATGACAGCATCCATGTAATGGAAAAAGAGGTTAGACAAAGTACAAGTAAACAAACAAGTTCATGCTTTTTTTATTTTGTGCTGAAATACATTATCTTGTTTTGAACAAGCCATAAACTAAGGAAATGGCTTTCAGAGGAAAAATATAAATAACATACATAGTCTAAAAGCTTTGGCCAAAGCAATATCCTCTTAGGTCCTTAATTTCAAGGCACACATAGGAAGCCAACACTTTTTCTATTGCTGACCAAAACTTAAATTAAATGTGTCCTAGCTCAGATCTTGCCTGAGGTGGGATAAACTAGCATACAAACTAAAACTTTGTGTTTAGTTTGTGGCTTTTCCTCTGTCTGCATTTTTCTCCGGGTTTCAATACACAGTCCAAAATCAAAGATGCTTGGGAAATTGTAGACTGGTGAACCTTCGATGTGGTTTTTTTGTGTGAAAGTTACATGTCTAAAGTTTCTCTGTGGCAGCCTTGATGGACTGTGGAATCTGTGCAGAGTTCACTCCAATTCTTGCCCACTGATAATAGGAAGCACCTCCCCTCCCCCTCCCCCATAACCAGGAACAGGATTACATGGGTGTAGAAAACAGGTTAATGATTGAAAGTCAAGAAATTAAATGACCACTTCCATCAAAATACCCTGTCATTACTGTAAAAAGTAAGCTGTCATAAAAAATATATTTTTTTATCAATTTATTTATTTTACATTCATAATCCATACTCATTAAACTTGCAAAAAAATAAAAGCTTGAAATATTTTACTCTTTGTGTTATGGATCTGTATGAAATGAGTACTACACTTCCTGAAATGACTGGCAAGAAATATTGGCTTTTTATGCAATAATCAGATTTTGCTGTAGATTAAGTGTTCACATAGCATAAAGATATTTTGATTAAAATTTTATTTGAATTTTCTTCTTATGCTTTCAAAATTTTAAGGACTGTTTCAGTGTAGCGAAGTCCATATTCTGATTTATGTTCCACCATTTTGCATTTCAAAACTAATCATTTGATTTTTGTATTTATTTGTTTGCCACTGATGTTGTAGGTTTTTAGAAAACTGAATAAATATATCTTTTAATTCCAAGTGTGACTATTTGATTGTTTCCTCACATTCATGTCATTTTTCTGTTTATTATATCTTCTGCTCTTGCTTACTTAGATTTATGCATTTTGTGTCTTGTGTTATTGTGTTTTTAATCTCTGTTCTCCATTTTTACTCCTATATTCAAAGAACAGAAACAAAATCTAGTGGAGAAAAACTAATGGGGAAAAATGTAGAGCTAGAGCAGAGAACAGAAGAGGAAAGAGAAAGAAGAGGGTGTGCACAGGAAGGTCACTGCTGGTTCTGAAATCAGAACCAGAGAATAAAAGCAATTTGCATCACTGCTCCACTGAGCTTTGAAATGTCTTTCATATACCCCCAGCTAAGCCTCTGCGCCTTCCATCTCTTTAAGCAAACTTGCCATACTTTCCCACATTGGTCACGGAAAACAAGATTTTAGGAGAAATGTAAGTAATATGTACAGCCATGATGACTTTTTCTTTTTTAATTTTTATTTACAATGACAGATTTCTAGGGAACGATAGGTCCATAGACTTTATATAAAAATAAAGGTAAGATACACAATTTTCAAATAAATCAGAAAAAAGAAAGGTCAACCAAAGAAAACTTTCCAATTTTGAAGAATAGAATTTGACCTGGTTGCTGTTATATTTTTCAATTGAACGGGATTGATTAGAACATGTTGAAAAGCTTTATAGTACATAATATCTATCTGATAAATCCAATATTAGCTCGTATTTTGGATTAGGGATTTGTACATCCTGTTCTGGGAGACTTATGAACATTACCACATGTCACTGGAAATTATTTGTTTCCAGTACTGGTCATCATGACCTCAAACCTTCATTCAAAATTTAAAGCACTTTGATTCCTAATCTAATTCGTGCTCAGAAACTGCTCTTAGATCTTCCTAGTGCTGCACTGAAAATGAGCCAAAGTGTTCAGTGGATCTAAATTCTGGTCCACCTGCATCTGTATCTGAAGAGCATCTCAGAAATCAGTCTCTGTAGTTCAAGTGGACTTTAGCTCCATTGTTACACATCTTTTGGCAAAATAATTTTAAATGACTTGCATTGCCATCTCTACTCCATTGCTGACCTTTAGCAGTTCTTGGTGGTCTTCTTTTTGTTGATAGTTTACAGTAATCACAGCAGTGTAACATTATGATTGTGAAAAGTTTTGGATATAACTTTCTGTGGGTGGCAGGTGTATTGCATACAAAAGAAAAATCCTTGTTGATTTCAGCGGTCAGGGTAATGGGCTCAGACTGGTTTAAAATGGTAAGGCAAACGTAGCTCAAGCAACCTCTCATTGCTACCAAGGTTTGCAGAATGTCAAATATCAAGTGCATGTTAACCCTTGAAGGACTGGAATTAAACTTACAACCTTCCCAATGCATGACACCCACTCTTCCCACTGCGCTCCTGCTACAGAGCACAATCAGAAAAATAAACTCAGTAAACTTCATTAAACTGAGTAAGGTTATATTCTAATATGCTCTGTTCTAATAATGCCCATCGCTTCATGACTTTTATGTAAATTGATAGTATTTTCCTCTTTTTTCTTGTGGACCCGCATGTGTTTTTAATAAAGTGAGGTAAGTAAAAAAAACTAACAAAAAAACACTTTGTGGCATACTTCCAAATGGTTCTCATTAAAACATGGATCTGATCTTAAAATTAGACTGTCAAAGAATTACATATTTAGTTGTTCCACCTACACCTCTATGGTTTTTGAGCCCATTGGCATAAGATAGTCCATACAATAAAATAAAATTACTTACATTTAACAAGTTTAATTATAAACAGTTTGGTAAGAAGTTATCTTAATTAGGAAACCTATTACCTCTGCAGGCAATGGGAACTGGGTATTATTAAATTTTGATAATGAATTCTGTAACAGACTTGCTGGCACATTGTCTTCCTTTGTAGCTCGGGAGCTGCTTTCATAAATTCAACATCTTTATTTCATAATCACTGTCTCTTTTTACATTCCTCTCCTACGATCTCTTTTCACATCTCTATAGTTTATGTACTGATGCTCATTATGACAGTTTTTATGAGAACCCCTAACACACACACCCCATTGCAGTTTTGTTGGAGATGTGGAGTCTCATTTTTTCCCAGTTTCCCACAGAGAGGAAACACTAAAGACACAGGAGCTGGATGTTCAAAGTAAAATCTCAATACTGGCACACTAGCCACAGTGCAGATATAATGTGTTGCATTTAGTTGACTGTGCGTGTCTCATTTCTTGATTCTGTACTGATAGCCTGACATTAAAGCTTCATTATGCATATGTAAGAGAGGCAATTCTACAGTTTCGCACGTCAAAGTAAGTGCTAAAGACTGGCGATATGTTTTAATGACTGTAAAGTAGGTAGTTTTAGAGGATGGCATGGCAACAAGCATATCTTCGCTGCACACGCTGTGGTGCTCAGCATGCTGGAAAGTAGAGTGTGAGCTGTTACATAATGACCAACCTGGGACCAAAGAGTAGAGCAGGCAGCACATGCAGTCAGAGATGTGCTTGTGCAACCCAAATTGCAAACATCAATTTGCAATTGATGCAAACTTTCTTCAAAGTTAAAAAGAAATTACAGTAAAGATGTTATTCAGTTATCTTCAACCTTCCTACATTTGATGCATTTTGCCTTTGGGTTGGAGCAAATTATTTCTGTATATATATAGTGCCCCTTTTTTTCTCTTTAATCCGTTTCTTTCTCAAACATATTTCACAAATGCCATCCAATGTAAATAATTGAATAGTACCATGCTGAGTTTTAACT
Organism: Brachyrhaphis roseni; assembly: GCA_903066815.1. Classification (NCBI taxonomy): domain Eukaryota; kingdom Metazoa; phylum Chordata; class Actinopteri; order Cyprinodontiformes; family Poeciliidae; genus Brachyrhaphis; species Brachyrhaphis roseni. The sequence continues at coordinate 10,880 of CAEFZY010075073.1, forward strand.
CTGATCTGCTCAGATCAGGATTTTCTTCCTAGACCAATTATGGTGTCGCATGCTACTGCTCCCACTAATGTTTTTAAATAAAACTCTGTTCTCAAACATGGCTGTCAGCACCAGTAGCAAAATATGCTACAAATAACAATAACATGACAGAACCTATTTAAGTCAAACATGAGGAAGGCTGCTCCCATTTCACTGACTCGCCCTAATCAACATCCCAGCTTACAGTTCCCAAGGTGCTGTTGGATGTCAGATCCATAGCCAATGGGTGTATTCAAAAATGCATGTTCAGCCCCTTTGTGGGGAAGTGGATGAGCCTGTCATGATGAAAAGTTCCCTGAAACAGCTATTTTATTTAACCTAGTTTTATGGATGATCTGCAGGCTTCTTGATTTATTCGGTTTCAGGAGAATCTCACTCCTGGGTTTGGTTTTGACGTGTCCTAGATTGACTATCAAGGAATTCTTTTGTAATCTGTTAAACTGCTTCTATTTGTTTCTAAATAATTAACTTACAGTACCAGGTTCAGTATGACTATATGCTTGTGTGTGACTGAAAGTTTATATTCACAAGTATTGGGAATATGTGTGCTTAAATATAAGATGTTTTATGAAATTGCTGGATATTAACAGAGCAAACAAATACTTGACTGCAAGGATGTTAATGCTTTCTATCCAACTGCCATTACTTTAATCTTATGTGGTTTATAACCTTAGAAATACAACAACAACAAAAATGATGTCTATGTAGCAATTTGTTCTTCTCTAATTGTGATTTTCAATGATAATAGCTTAATCAATAAATGGAAAGGCATATATTAAGAATCTGACAAAAGTCTGACTGTAGAAGCTTTGCACAAAACGAAGTCGCTCACAGTTTTAATCTCAACTTCTTTTTCAAGTTCATATTCTGTCCGCAATTCATGAAGATCTTTATTATTCATTATATAACTATTGTTATTGGTTATTAATTTCAGTATTTGGTGATAAAGGTTTGCCAGAATTGATTAATTTACTGTAAAAGTAAATAAAATGTAAATTTCACAGTTTCACATATTTTACATCTCAGAGACAGCCCAAGGTTATACTGAAGGGATTTTATTCAGGGATCTCTTTCTAACAATGTCCATCATGCATAAGCTACCGTTTAAAAACATATTTTGGTGTTTTGAAGTAGGTACAACAATAACTGGATGCGTTTGCAAGCAGTCACATAAAACTTATAATACTTTAGTGTTACATATCTTGAGAGAATTCTGATATCTAAAACGTCCCTTTAAAATTCATTCATTTGCTTGAGGCTCACATTATTCACTGTAGTTCCTACAGTGAACACCTTTTGATGTTGCTGCAAAGAAAATCTGCCTGTAATTTGCAACTGGGAGCAGAAGAGGAATCTACAACTCTAAATAGTTAGACCTTGTAAGCATGAGAAACTGCTGCTCTTCCTGTTAGGGGAATACCAATCAGGATGTTCACAGAAAAATGACAATGAATCAACATAACCGATATCCTTCTGAGCAGTGTGCTGGAGCAATAATTTTATTGTCATTTTTTTCTTCCATTGTCCCTTTTCTGGTGCTTGAAAACATGGATCACCTTCAGGAATCCAGAGTTCATATCTCAGTTTCTGTTTCTGATATGATGTAAAGCACTTTGAAATGCCTCGCTGCTGAAATGTGCTCTACAAATAAAATTTGATTGATTGATTGATCTCAGTGGATCAGAGCTCACCTGGCATCAAAAGTGGGGCCAACCCACTAATAATTAGGTGGTCACAATTTTTTGTCAGATCTGCCAATTTATCACATACACAATCTCAAAAACATTATACCACAGGGAACCTGTAAGAAAGTCTTGTACTTTCTTTTTTGTGGCTGTATTGCACATTTATGACAGACTTTTTTTAAGCAACATAGCAAATAGAAACTTTGATCTCATTGTATACAAGAAGCACACTTGGTCCAATCCAGACCATTGGTGCTTCTCACTTACTTCAGTCTTGTACTGAAGTTTCTGTTGTGTACTGGGACCTTCTTCGCCCAGTACAGCTGCTCCTCCTCCATTTGCTTGAGTCTGAATTTCATTCAATATTAAAATCTAGTCTTATCTAAACTTAGTTCTTGCTAGGAAAAAAGTATAACAGCACATTTTTGTAAAATGCTTGCTTTGTGAAATAACCTTTTCCTCTCTTGCACATCTCTTTTGCACGTCTTTGCCAATTTGACAGCTTATCTCTATCGTTGTTTTTTTCTGTTTCTCTGTCCTCCTTTGCCCTTCTGTGTGCACTCACAGGACTACACATTGACAATGTACTTCCAGCAGGCCTGGCGAGACAAGCGGCTGTCCTACTCAGAGATCCCCCTCAATCTGACCTTAGATAACCGGGTGGCTGACCAGCTCTGGGTCCCCGACACCTACTTCCTCAATGACAAGAAGTCGTTTGTTCATGGTGTCACAGTGAAAAATCGAATGATCCGACTGCATCCGGATGGCACCGTATTGTACGGCCTAAGGTCAGATTTTAATCTCTTGAAGTATTTACAACTACATTACAAGACATCTGGGTTGGATTTCATGTTTGTCTTTAAAGCACAAATAAGGTAAATAATGATGGGTGCTTTCAGTAAGTTAGAACATAAAATTTAAACCAAATAAATTTTTCACCTTCACTATAGCAGTACATCTACACTCATAGGCAAATTATGGAAATACAATGTATCTTCTGGGTGCAGCAGAGATATGCGTAATAAATGACTTTTATGTTATATTATGATTTTGCAAAGACGTAAAGGACCTTAAATTTCAAATTGAAAAACTTCTTTGTTTTAATGTACACCTGGGCTTAGCATCTCGCTGACCAGTTTGCTCAGTTCTGGCACTTTGAAATAATTTTTCAAAATCAATTGAGCAAATATAGATGCTTTTATTGTAGTCATTGTTATAATGCAGCTTAATTATGCACATTTTAAAGTGCGTTGATTCTGTTTTCTTGCAATGACTAGGTTTTTTTTTTTGTTTTATTTAACAAGATGTTTTATAGTGGAGACTACTTTTTAAAGTTACAGTCTAAAACCTAAAATTTAAATTCTTTTGAAGAGATAGAAAAGAAAATGTAGGTGCGACTGAAGTTTTCTCCACCTGTATGTAGCATGGCGCTAACAGACATTAGTTGTCTGTTTCTCACCCTGTTGCCCCTTATTAAAGACATCCTACATTGAGAAGACATTAAAGACAGACATTTTAGAAAAAACAATTTCACTGATTAGGGTTTGGATCAATCACTCAGGGTTTTCTCTTTGGGCTGTGCTTGGCTGGGCTCCATGGATAAAAGGCTGTCCATGAGGTGCTTGCCAGCAGGCCCCATGTCCTGGTCTGGCTCCAGAGGGGGCCCTGGTGAGGAAACACCAGCTGCATTTCCATTAACTATAGAATTGCACAATTTGAAATTATGGAAATAAATTGGCTTCATGGAAACACACCAATTTCGAAATAACTCAGTTTCGGAAATGAAAGTTCTTGCACTAGGATGAGGTGGTTTTTCAGTCAAATCAAAGTAGATGTATTTCTTAGGACTGTAATGGAAGCAGTTCTTTCGCATCACACAAGTCACATGGTCAACACCACTGGACCAAACCATTAAGATGCCAACAGGAAGTAGTCTTCTTCATAGTTGGTAGTGTTTTGATGGGGGTCTGGGGGGATCTTGGACAATGTGCAGCTGGCTCCTTGAACCAGACCTCTCACAGAAAAAGATGTGCATCATTCAAATGAGTTGAATCCATAACTTCTATAAAATTGCTGGCTACAATTTCCCGTTGATGAGTGATTGCACCAAGGCTGAATGATGAATAGTTTATTCAAAGATTGTGTATATGGTGAATGAACTTAATTTGAAAAAGAACCATTCCATCATAACTACCTCTGTGGTTGAATATTAAAGGATATTGAGGAGTTATAGCACTTTTTTTAAGTTGTCACTTGCTCCATCTGGTCTTTATCTCATCTTAGTTCTGTTCTCACACTCCATCTCTGTTGTTTTCAGCATACTGTAATTGGCTTGTAGATTTATTTTTTCTTAAGTCCCTTTACACTACAACGGTTGACAGAATAAAACTATCTGTTCCAGTAAACAGCTTTGATTTAAATTCTTAAATGAGTTTGCATGTAGCCTAGAGTGCAAAGTAACAATCCCTTCCTTCATTATTGGTTGAAGTTTTCAAACCATTTCTATTTTCAGAGGTTTGACTTTCAACTTTTTTTGAGTTCCTCAAGCTAAAAGCCGTGTCACTTAATATGACAAGTTGTATTGTGGTATATTTTCTCTAAATGTGAGGAAATGCTTAACCACAGCGCGGTAAGGAATCCCTTCTCTCTTTTCAGCTTTCATTAAAAGTTGTTAACGGAGATGGATGCTAGCAGCAGTGGAAGACTGTGGCATTAAAGGGCATATTTAATCATTTTTATAACGCTTCCTTTTCAGTTATATTCTAACTTGTAGCTCACAATGGTTATATTAACTCCAATGTCTGAAAGTTAGAAAGATGTTAAAAAAGAAAGAAAAAAAACAAAGGAAAGAACATTAGTGCAAGGAAGCCAAGGACACAGTCACAAGATTAAAAAGTGAAGAAGTTAAGTATGAAAACTGTGCATAAAACATGGGCTACCTAAGACAAAAGTGACAGTGCTTTTCTAAAAGTCGTTCCGAAGTATAAGTGGCAGTAGTCAAAAGAAACATGACATGAAGAGGAAAAAACATATAGGCTATAAGTCTCACTGGACAACAAGTCAGATTTATTTAGACATTTTGGAATGAAAGGGAAAACTCATCCATGTTGATAAAATTCAGTGGCACCTTGTGTTCAATTATCTGCTATTCAACAAACGCAGAAAAACTGTCAACTGTCATGCATCAAAAATACATAAATACCAGGATTCACCTAACTAACATGTTTGTAGTGTTTTTATTAAACGATTAAAATCATTCAATCTGTATTAGCAGCATCCCCACAAGGAAAATTGTTCTGAAAGCAAAAAGACGTCCAACCTGCAGACTAACACAGTTAGTCTGCATGTGTGTGTTACAAAGTGTATGACTTGTGTTTCTGAACATGATGTTTTTCCTGAATAGACATATTGGGTATAGGATTACATAAAGTCACTTGCTGAGCTGTTTATCAAGCTTTATCATGGTTAAACGGGGGCACATGCAGAGGCAACAGCAAGACATCTAAACTGCACAGCTTTATTGACTATTAAGGATTTAAAAATGCAATAATCAGAGATCAACTAATTAGCCTTTTGCAGTAAAAATGTCAAACAGCAATATTTTCCCGAAGATCCACCACCCTTATGTTTTCATGATAGGCTGTGGGTGGGAAGCAGCTGGCAGTGGGGGCTGACTGAGCTCTGAATGCTGTCATTACCTTAAATATCAAATGATGCATCACTGGTAGTCGGCAAATAGTGCGTTTTTGAATGGAATTGCCATGGTAATGAAGTCTTCAGATCCTACACAGTAAATGTCATCTATGAAAAGAACATTTCAGTATACAGAAAAAAAGGGAAAGCAATTTCACAGTCTCTTTCGAAGTGTTGCACTTTCTGATTTGCTCTTTTCTTTCGCTTCTTTAATCACATATTATAACCAATTCATGAATCTGCATAGTTAAGATAATATCACACACTGATAACATTACTGGTAACATTATTAATTACCTATTTGACAACCTAGCTATCATACACTCAATTTAAAACTATTTAGTACATTTATATACATATTTTTATACTATCATAGCTAACAGCATTTGACTAGATGTTAGCCACTAACTATGATTGACAGCAGCTCCAAAGATTTACATATGGTTAAACCAAAGGACTAAATGGATTTGGATTGAACTTTTTAGTTTAAAATATGAATTACTTTATAAGTATTTCACCTGCAGGAACCTTTTTCCAGGCACCAAGGTAGTCTTCTGGGACAAATATTATTCTTGCCATTTCCGGTTTTTTAAAACCTACAAAGATCATAAAAAAGAAAAAAAAAGATTATCCCAGAAAATAATACCAGTAGGGAAGTGGGACAAATTTCTTTACCATGTACGTTTGGATAAAGTTTATTCGTTGGAGAGTGTTAAATGTTTTAAAGTGGTTGAAATTCTACATTGTAATTCAGTTATATCAGTTTAAACTCATCAACAGTTCATATTTTTTGTGGACTTTAACCAAAACAGAATTGAAATCACTGATATCTCCTACAGGCACTTGTGGTAAATCAGGGAGTAAACATATTAGTTTTATTCAAACAAATAATTTAGGCCTTAAGTGGTTTATGTTCTCAAGCAGATATAAAAACTTTTTGTGCATCAACGTTGAAACATATCTTTAGACTTAAGTTTAATGTGGATATATCAACACTAAAAAGAAATTCTCTAAGAGTATAAGATTAAATATTTTACGATTTTGTTAAAGCTGAACAGCATTTTCAACATTTATGTAGCATTATAACCAACTAAGAATTCAGAATCAGATTCATTTAGATTCAGATTTATTCGTGTTCCAAATGGTCAACTGATGTTACAGCAAGTATAAAAACTAAAAGACAAAGTATCACGTTAAAAAATAAACAACAACAAAACACACAAAACAAGACATCAAATTTAAATTAATACATAATGGGAAGAGTTCAACAGTGTATGTCATTGTCGACCAACAGTTACTACGAACACCAACAATCAGATGCGAGTCCCTCTACCTTGTCCTGCATTAAAAAGCTAAATTGCTGTAGGAACAAAGGAGTGCTTCTAACTGTTACTTTTCAAACTAAGAAGAATTTGATCAATTAAAAATAAATGCAAAGTAATGATTTAACCAACAGTGACATAACTGCTTTTATTTTTTTTTTTTACACAGGCTACAGTATTTGCAATGGTTATAAATATATTTTAAAGCGATTCCCACTTTTCTAAAAAACAGGGGTATCTGATATTGTACATCTCGTATTGGGGCCCAAATGTACTTTTTGTCCTCTAAAATATATAGTCACAGATTATCAGTTGTAGGTTTGATTCATCCATAAGCTTAATATTTGCCCATAATATCCTAGAGTCATTGCATGTGACTCTAGGATTGTGGATATGTTGATATGACTCTAATTCTTTCTAACCTACTCCCAAGCCATAAAAGACCGTGTCAAGGGAGGAATGTTGCTGTGTGCCACTTAATTGAAAGAGCAAGCTTGAAAGGAAAATAATAGTAGGGAGGCATTTTGACCATCCAGGGACTCTCAGATTCACAGCAAGAAACAATGCTTCACTCAAACATTCAGTTAGTTTTCCCCAAACTCTGCCTGAGGCTATTGTACTGAGTTCTACACCACTGACTTCCTCTTGAGACAGAAATCAGAAAGTTGTCTGTAAGTAACCAGCAAATTACCCTCGGCCAAACACTTTGAAGCCCATTCCTACCAGCAAATCCATTGCATGGAGGTAAATGCTGACAAAGTCAGGCGACAAGAGGGAAATAAAAAGAAAATTCATTTAAACTCCCAAAACACACAACTTTCTTATCTCATGCAGCTGGAAGGGTCAAAAATCCTAGACATGTGTAATATGAAACAGAATACAGCAGCAAAAGAAGAAGCTAAAAATGTTATGTTCAATGTCATTATTGACCAATTGCTATTTTTAAATTTACAAGATCAGCAATTGATTTTGTCAATACAATGTTTATCAAAAATATCAAAAACCATTTAAAACCTTTAGGTGATAAGACAAATATGCAACTAGATACAGTGTACTTTTGAATTGTGGCTGTTTATTCAACAAAATTGTGTTATTGATTAAATAAAACATTTAAAAAGGTTTTAAATAGATTAACAAAAAATGTAGAGAGGAATCAATCATTTATTTGGCATCACAACTGTGTAAAAATGTAGCGACAAGTGACAATTCACAAACCAACTGTTATCGCTTATCACTAAATGTCTCATTATAAATGGAACTACAATTAAACAATAATCTTCACAGCCCTATATTGTTCTTGAGCATCTTATTTGTATGGCAGGCAGTTGTCACTATCACTGATATTTCTGGCTTACAGCAAACCTGCAGTTTGATCCCCGCTGTTGCTCACATCTCAGAAGGGGGCAAACAGAGGACCCACAGGATTATCCTGTAAACTGGGACAGAGAGATCAGCTGTGAACCTCTTATCCCTGGTGGAGTCCCTGCCACCACCACCAGAGCTCAGAAGAATGTACCTGTAATGTTTTTTAAAAATATATGTTCATTTGAAAACCACATGGTAATCGTAAGTTGTTTGAAATGCAACTCTTGGCTGAATGAGTAAAAACTAACAGCATGTCAATCAGATGAGCATAAATTGAAATTTTATTGAGAAACCGCATAGCAGATTTTTAAATATGGCTTTTACTGGCTGCATCACAAGGCAATTTCCTAAAACTCTCTAACCTCCAAGCTCATGACCAGGTAATATTGTGTGATTGTTTTGCAATTTCATTTATTGAAAATGGTTTTTATTTGCTTCTAGAAAGCAGCTTTTTACATGCTTTTGCACTTTTCTGAATTTCACCATAAAAGGCACCAAAGATTTACAATTGTCTCAACTTCTTGAGCTATGTCTACAGTTTAACTCATTAAGTTTATTCTCCCTCTTCTGTTTTACTTTTCAGAATTACGACCACAGCTGCTTGTATGATGGACCTAAGAAGGTATCCACTAGATGAGCAAAACTGCACACTGGAAATAGAGAGTTGTAAGTAAAAAAAGTCTGTTTTGTTAACTAGCAACAAAGTACTCAAATCACAACTTAAAAGATTTTAATCAAACATCATGAGGCTTATAAACTGAGACTGATTGGGAACATTTATTTTGGTATTATACAGGATGACAGCGTAGTTTAACTCAGTCTTAAAAATGTCATTTTTGTGAAAGGTTACTGTCAAATATTGCTCTGTTAGTGTAATATATTGAGTCAATTAATTCTAGTAATGTGCAATAGATTTTTAACTAGTTTAAGGTTAACCAACATCAGATTACAACCTATGGGAAAAGCTGAGTCACTTGAAATGGAATTTAACCCAGATTGAGTTATTTCCCTGTTGAACTCATAAGCAGGACAATAAAATATGTGATGAGTAGGAGCGACCTAAGAGCTACTGCTATTATGTTCCAAGCAATTTGCTGGGAATATGCAGACTCCTTTGCTGACTTGATTGCTAAAGCACATAAGCGAGATACTCCCGGTACGAAGTGAAGGCTGAGCTCATCGAGAATGAACATACTTTTAACATCATACACTGCTTTTTGCCACCATCTATTTTGAATCATTTGAAATTAGAGACTCTACTTGAAATGCTGGGACTGCAAGAACATATATACATAAAATATAGGACATCTCCAAAATATGTGTACAGTTGTCAACTTCTGATGAAATGTTCTTCACTGAAAATGTGAACATTCCAGCACTTCTACAACTTGTTTATTGATTCATGCATTCAACAGTAACAAGTGTCCAACAAATCATTGGAGTGTTGGTTAGTAGATTAAGCTTCACTATTTTTTCCCTTCCAGTCTTTTAATCAAGAAACTAAATGATTTTAGTACCATGGTAAAGGTTTTGTGCTTAACTTCTGCTTAAATCAGATTTTCACTTACTAAGTTGTGTGCTGTGTGAATAAATAGCTTTATTCAAATAAATAAAGCTATTTATTTGAACAGACCTTTGGCTGTCAGTAAGCAATTCAGAGGAAGACAGAGAGACACTGAATGGTTACAAATGAAACGTTACACAGCAGCTGATCAAGGTGTGGGCAACAAAGTTGCCCCTATGGACTATGTTGGCCACCTTCAGGGTGTGAATTGGCTGCAAAAATGTTTTAATGGGTGTTAAGAATGAATCTAACACCTAAGTTCATGTCAGGATGAATCTTTTTCTAGCCAAATAATATAAATGCTGTTACACACTTTTGCTGCAATGTCAAGACAGATCATTGTATGAAAAGGCAACGTCCCCCAAAGATAAAAAAAAGGAAAGACTACAGACTAAAAAGATCGAAACACACACACACACACTTTCCACTTGTTTAATCTCAGCAGTGGGGCTTTGGGAAACACATTGTAATAATATCTGAAGGAAATCAACAATTCTGTGAGGTTTCATATGTTATACTGCCTTCATTGTGTTCAATCATTTGTTGGAAGGTTGATTTACATCCTGCTCTCTCCAATAAATTCGAAATTTGCATTTTCTCGGTTCTTACAGTTTCTGTTCTACTTTGATACTTTCTCTCTCTCTCTTTTTGTACATGTTCAGATACATATTTATAAGGGTTTCATTTATCCATCAGGATGGCCATTAATTATTATTGCCTTTGTAACTTTGTTGTGTTAAACATAATACCATGTACAGTCGGATATGAATAGGGTTAATATAACCCGGTATATTCAACACATTCAGAAACAGAATTTTGCGTCTTAGAGCCTTTTATATGGATATTACACAGAAATATGTTTCCTACTGATTAGCAGGTTAAAATGTTTTTTCAGTGGCTGAAAAACAAATAGCACAACAAAGACAAACCTTCAGGACATGCTACAACAGAAACAACATGGAGAGAGGAGGTAAAAGAACATTACTGTTCATTTCTCTTTTAGGTTCTGTAAACTTACAGAGAAACTAATATTTTGTAACAGCATTTGTTCAAAATAGCAGCCATATTATCTGCTCCAGCAATCCACATCATATAGATGGATTCATCCTTCCTTTCTATTTCACATCTGGTGGTTGAGCTCAAACTATTTCTAGAAACTGCAGACATCCTGTGGGGTGTTAATGGTTTTCACACTCAGGTTACATGGCTTATTTAATTTTTTCTACCATCGAATGATTCCTCCATGTTCAGACACAATGATGAACAGTTTGCAGCATACTGCAAAATCATTTTTAATTACTAGACTAGGAATGACATTACAGTCACTTTGAACTTAATGAAATTCAATTGAGGAACATTTGGGAGTGAATTAGGTCATCCAAGCTCACTGCAGAGGATGAGGAGAAGGTTGTTGTCAGCAGGAATGTTTTGAATTGCTTTATGTTTTTGAAGCATTGTCCTTTGGTAAAATATGAAAACTGGGATTATAACCACGTATCTAACTAATGTGATGAGATTATGTACAATTTACCTGGATAATGCTTTGTGAGACAGTCTTCTCTCTGAGGAGAGGTATTTTAAAGTTTTGAGATAACAGCTCTAGTGAAGCCCACAATTTTAGTTTTAAAAAAACAACATCTATTTTTGTATTTATACTAATTTGTCCATGCAGGGGTGCAGTGGAGCTAGTGTTATTTAACAAAGTTAATTAGTTAACTAAGAATAGTTCTCTCCAGAGTAACTAATTAACATTAGTGTGGGAGGAAGCTGGAGTACCCAAAGAGAACTCAAGCTTGCATGGGAAGAACTCCCAGAAATGCATGTAGAAAGAGCCTGGCATTTGCATACAGGACTATCCTGCCCAGTGCAACATCAAAAAAAATGTTTTTTTTTTTTGTTGTTAATAAAAAGTAATGGCACAAAAACTTTATTTAATATTGTTAACCCTAAGGCAGATCAAAATATTTTCTTTTTTTTTTAAATCTTCCTCCAAAATCTTTTTCTCTTATTTTTACAAATCAACTGTGACATTATTTCATAACTCTGAAAAAGAGAAGAGCCTGGAGTCAGATCCGGTAGAGTCCGAGTTAAATAGCTTTAGCATCATATTGTTATTCCATTTGACGTTATCATGAACAATTTTATCTATTTTGCTCTGTGCAAATGTTTTAACAATGCAACAACAGACGGAATTAATGTGTCTATTTGACTTCTTTCAAATTATGGCCCATTTTGTTTGGCTTTTATTAATGACTTTTGTTTTAAACTATTTATAAGGGAAAGGGTGAGGAAAAACATTGAATTAATAAAATAAATCTTTGTAGTTATTCATAGACAAATAAGTACAACTACTGCTATAGTTAAAAACAAATCCACCATCCCCCATCAGTTCTAGAACGTTGAAGAATAAATGATCAAGCAATTACTAATTAAAGATTAATCATATAAAGTACTTAAACATAAGCTTTAAACCCAGAATGCTATCTTGGCATGACAAAGCACTTTGTAAAATTCTATCCAGCGCTTTCTATGTATTACAACAGCAACAGACTAAATTAGGTAATTATGACTGCACATGGTATTGTGACATTAAAATCATCTACTTTGCCAAAGTGACAAACACTAACTTCACAAAAATTGCATAAATATTGGTAAATTCAATAATATAAACAGTTTATAAGACTCTTCACAAGGTAGCACTTAGTGTTGGTATTGTTATTCTACTAACTGTTCAGATGCACTGAGCAAAATCTTATAGGTCATATAATGCACTAAGTATCATTTCTTCATGAAGAACTGACATTTTTCTACCATATGAAACTTATTTTAATTAATATTTTTTATACCTGATGCAAAGTTATTATTTGCTCCTAATAAGATAAATAAATCAGTTTTATTCAATGTATGAGTCTCTCACTCCCTTCACTGAAACTGAAATAGCTAACTTTGTCTGATTCATTTAGCGACATCTCTAATTTCAGTGGCCCCAAATATTGTCCTCTTAATATAATTAAAAATGTTAAAAGTTGCTCATGTTTTAGTGCAAAGTGTCATTTAAAAACCTGCACAGGTAAAAGGTGGGTCATATTTATGTCCTCTGTACCAGATGGTTACACCACTGATGACATTGAATTCTACTGGCGAGGAGGAGATAACGCTGTGACAGGGGTGGACAAGATTGAACTGCCCCAGTTCTCCATTGTGGATCATAAACTTATCTCCAAGAATGTTGTCTTCTCCACAGGTAATTTTCATGTGCGTACGTCACATTATATACCATCATAAAAGTAAATGTTTATGCTATTAGCTACAAGTTTGGTAAGAAGCTTGCTGTAATGTCTGGGATTGAAATAGTCATGCAAATGCAACGTACCTCTGGCTGCAGCACCACGGTGGGAAATAAAGAAAAACACAACAATCAGTTATTTAGAAATGATGGAAAACACACACACACACAAATCAGATACAATAAAGTCATCTTCCACTTTTAGCCTATTTATAAATTTGCTTTGCAGTTTATCATTTACTGAGGGCAATGGGTTTTTTGAATATAGAGTAGCGGTGTAGATATTGCACTGTGTAACTATATACTGATATTAAAAGAATGCAGAGACTGAAAGTTTGTTTTGTTTGCAGAATTTCAAATTCTGAAAGCCTTTTAATAACCTTTCTGTAAGTTCAAAATGAGCAATGTAGACTATCAAAATACATCTGGGGCCTCGGGCATGAATGACTTTCATACTGGACTAATTTTATATCGATATGTAACAAAAACTGAACAACTGTACTATTTACATCCGACTGAGTTTTCCAATAATTTTCAAAGTGTGTTACATTAAAGTATGAGGCTAAATGGTTCAGTTTCATCACTCAGATTTAAACAATAGAAGATTAAAATCATGAAAAAAGAAAACACTGCGCATGATACTTTTTTAAAAGGTTTTATTGGCTGTAGTGGCCTTTATTTAAGAGTGAATTGACAAGTAAGTGGGTAAAGAGAGATGGGGGAAGACGTGGCAAAGGTCACCAGGCTGGGAATCGAACCTGCGACAGCAGCGTCGAGGACTAAGGCCTCCACATGTGGGTTGTGCTTAACCCTGGCACCACCACAGCAACGCCAGAGCTTGATACTTTATGGAGTCGTGCTCTTTCAGCCTAGTGAAGTGACTTTTGGTTATTTGTAGTTTTTTTATTATTTCTTAAAAAAAAAAAGTTTCCATTACTGTCACATTTTCACGGCAGGTCAAAAGTAAGCTTGGATGACTGCACATTTTAACACAATGTTCATGAATTGTGCACACCTTTATCTGTGGCACTGTTTAAATAAACGCATACAATGTGTTGTAACACTTGATTCAGACCAAATGATGACCGATGCTCCTTGAACCAATTTGTCTGACCCTGACAAGTTCTGGCATTGTCATCCCATGTGATGTGATTCTTTAAACTACGGTATTATGTCACATGGTTTGTTTAGAGAATGAGAAGCTGCTTGCTTCTGCAGTTAGCATGAAAAGAGAAGTTCCAAGATAAAAAATGTAGAAATGAAAATTACATATGTTATAGTATTCAATTATTTTTTTTAATCATTTCCCTCTTTTCTCATCTGACCAGGTTCTTATCCACGTCTTTCCCTAAGTTTCAAGCTAAAGAGGAATATTGGATATTTCATCTTGCAAACATACATGCCTTCTATACTTATCACCATTCTGTCCTGGGTCTCTTTCTGGATCAACTACGATGCCTCTGCAGCCAGGGTGGCTCTAGGTGAGCACATACAGTGAATGTTTGATTAACATTAGCTTGTGTTAAGCTTCCTAATTGTTGCATGTTATGAAGCACAAATTTATGAAGGTAAACATTTTCCTGTAGTATCAGATGGACTTTGAGGAACTCCAATATTCACAATTGCAGTAAATTCAGCAACTTTAAGTATCCTTACATTTTTAACTCCTCCTCTGGTTTGTAAAACCAGCATAGGCTTGTTTCAGATTTTGCATTTATCAGAAGCTTCATTTTTTTTTTTTTTTATCATAAAACTCCATCAAGCTAGCTTCATCCTCAATCCCCAGTTTAGCCCACAGGACAATTTCACTGATTGATGACTGTGCAGCATTTAGTGATCCTGAGGGAAGGCATGCGTGGGATGAAAAAACAAAAAAAAAGACAAAAACAAAAGGTAATACTCTGTAATGGAGGCAGGTCAACAGTGTTGGGAAATATTCTGTCATGCTTTTCCACACTGGATTTAGGAACCACTTAACTCTGACCTGATTTAGGGGCATTAAAGTGGACATGAAAAAGCTGAATCACATGGTTGCTGTGTCCAAAAATCCTTTGTTAGTGTTGTTAAGCCTTTACAAAAACTGTGTGGGACATTGCTTCAATCCTTTTTAAACACAGGTCAACGTTGTGACAGTGGCATAGTAAAAAAGAAAAAAAAAACATGTTTTCTGTGACTAAATAGAAATTAGCTTCATTTTGTTTGTTTTTTAGAAGCTGTTGTCTTTTAGGGGATTTTATGATGTTTTATGTGCTCTAAACCATCGTTTCTGTTTGCTCTGGAAAAGTAAAGCTAAGCTTCCGGATTAGGCTTCTAATGTTATTTAAAAAGCACATTCCACAATGATGAGCAGCCCTGGTAAAGATGTGTGCAAAAACAATGTTTTCAAGATTTCATTGAGTTTCTTACCATCCTGCTTACTGTATGTGGATGCAGGGTAATTGTGGAAACTTCTCCAACCTTGTTTGTCAAAGTTGCAATTGTGCTAAACTTTGCACTGATAGCTCTTACACCAGATATGGGTAGGTTAAGGTAACTTGCTACCTTTTTTGCATCCGCCTTATTTCAATGGCAATCTCTCTTGTAGTTTTCCATCTTTTAAGAGGGACCAAGATAATCTTCCTCCTGTATCCCATAATATGTATATTCTAAGGAAATATGAAGTTATTTATTACAAATTAAAAGTTCTTACATGAAGTGAAAATGTCAAGTGTAAATTAGGAAAACATTTCAGCCACTATGTATTTTATCAAAGGTTGGATCTAAATAAAACTGTCAGATTATTTAAATGTGTTTACTGAGTACTAGCACTATTGTAAATCAGGATGACACTAAAAATGAGAATATTCAAAGAAATTGCTATATATAAAAGTTGGCTTATCAAACACTAGAAGCTCTTGATAAGTAAACACAATTAAAGTTGACATATAAACTTAAAATCGCTGCACTACTTCAGGTTTGGGTGCTTTATCTTGTCCCTCAAAGAGTATTAAAATGCCTAGAGTGTCATTGATGTTGGCAGCTTTAATGAATCAGAAATTGTTACCCTCTTTGGTGTCAATAGGACACATTTGAGTGAGTGAGTTGGTTGATTTAGTCTTACAAAGAGTTGTATATTTTTGTTGTTCTTCTCATGGGTAGTTTTATGTAGTGATTTAGTGCTAGCTTATGTCCTTCATGTTGTGAAATTATTCTTCTTTACCAGGTATTACCACGGTGCTCACCATGACAACCATTAACACCCACCTGAGAGAAACCCTTCCCAAAATTCCTTATGTCAAGGCCATAGACATGTACCTCATGGGCTGCTTTGTGTTTGTCTTCCTGGCTCTGCTGGAGTATGCTCTGGTGAACTACATCTTCTTTGGCCAGGGTCCTCAGCGTCAGAAAAAGGCTGCTGAGAAGACAGCAACAGCAAACAATGAAAAGATGAGGATGGATCCAAATAAGGTAAAAGCTTACTAAGATTTATTGATGTGTTTTATGTATTTGCCATGTTGCAGTGTCCACATCAATTTCAGCTTTATTTTTTTATATATAGATGCCTTCATGTTTTCTTTATACACTCTGTGACATCCTGACAAACCCCGACACTTCCCTCTCAAAGCTTCACAGGCGATGTGAGGTGTATTTCCTGTAACACATCATCTGTTCTGGTGTCCAGTTTAGGGTTATACTCATGTGTCAGAAGAACAATTTTTAAAACTCCCTTGTCTATGTTTACATTCTCTGTGCCAAAAAAGTCTGGGCTTAGTGTGATAGATGTTCCCTACTTGCAAAACTCTATCGATGATAAACTTAGGTACTGTATTTTCCGCACTATAAGGCACACCTAAAAGCCTTCGATTTTCTCAAATGCCACAATGCGCCTTATAATCCGGTGTGCCTTATATGTGGACCACTTTATTAAAATGTTTTAAATGTAGTAATTTATTTCAGCCACTGGGTGGCTTCCCGTTCATATTTGCTACATCTCGTTCATGGATCTGAGTATTGAGTGGTGCGGCTCTCAAGGCAGACTTCGTTTATTACTTTGTTCTATTGTGTGCGTCCATTGAATGTAAGTAATACTGTTGTTGGTTTAGTTCGGTTTTATAAATGTCTAAGAGCTGCATTT
>CAEFZY010075075.1:0-34133 GCA_903066815.1 Brachyrhaphis roseni
GGTTGGAATTTTTGGGGATTGGGACGATGGAGGTAGACTTGAAGCAGATTGGTACCACAGCGCGGGCCAGGGACAGGTTGAAGATGTCCGTCAGTACTCCTGCAAGTTCCCCAGAGCACGTTCTGAGGACGCGTCCAGGAATGCCATCAGGACCCGCCGCCTTGTGTGATTTAATCCTGCGCAGAGCCGCTTCTACGTCAGTGGAGAGGAGAGTCAGCGGCTGTTGGTCTGGGGTGGTGGCTGCCTTGGTTGCAGTTGTGGTGTTCATTCTCTCAAAACGAGCATAGAAGTTGTTAAGCTCGTTGAGGAAGCAGACATCAGAGGAGGTGTGGGAGGTATTGGTGTTTTTGTAGTCTGTGAGAATCCGAAGGCCTTGCCACATACGTCGGGGGTTGGAGTTGGAAAAGTGATGTTCCACCTTCCTTTTGTAGTGGTGCTTTGCCTTCGTGATTCCCCTCTTCAGCTCAGCCCTGGCTGCACTGTAGGTCGGTGAGTCCCCTGACCTGAATGCGTTGTTGCGAGCCTTCAGCAGGAGACGGACATGTCGGTCCATCCAGGGTTTCTGATTTGGGTACATGACGATGCGTTTGTGGGTGGTGACACAGTCTATGGTTTTGGAGATGTGGTCCAATACGGATGAAGCGTACTGATCCAAGTCAGTATGTCGAAAAGTGTTCCAGTCTATATTACTGAACCGTTCCTGGAGCACAGCGTCAGAGCCCTCTGGCCACACTTTACTGTCCTCACAGCAGGTTTCACACGTTGGATAAGTGGTGAATAACGGGGGTGGGTGGGTGAGGAACAGTGAGAGGTGGTCTGATTGTCCGATGTGGGGGAGGGGTCTCGCAGTGTAGGCGCCAGCAAGATTGGAATACACATGATCCAGGGTCCTGTCTCCTCTGGTGTGGCAGGTGACATGTTGGTGAAATCTAGGGAGAACAGTCTTTAAGTTGGAGTGGTTGAAGTCGCCAGCAATAATAAAAACAGCTTCAGGGTATTTGGTTTGGTGTTTGCTAATTGCCGCATAGAGTTCTTTCATGGCTAGCTTGGCATTAGCGTCTGGGGGAATATATGCAGCAGTGAGAATGACAGAAGTGAATTCCCTTAGGAGGTAATAAGGTCTGCACTTCACCATTAGAAACTCCACATTGTGTGAGCAGTGACTTTCGGTAGTAGCAGAGTCTGTACACCAAGCTTTGTTAATATAGATGCACAAACCTCCGCCCCTGGTCTGCCCGGAGTCATCTGCTTTTCTGTCTGCGCGATGTATGTTGGGTCCAAGTAGCTGGATAGCGTTGTCTGGGCAGCTGTTGTTTAGCCATGTTTCGGTGAAAAACATGACATTTGAGTCCATAATCCGTCTGTCGCTCGTGATGGATTAGTCGTAATTCGTCCATTTTATTAGCCAGAGAACGGACATTTGCGAGGAAAATACTAGGTAGAGCCAGCCGATGCGGTGTTAGCTTTAGCTTTAGCCTAGCTCCTCCGCGTTGGCCCCTCCTGTGTTTACCTGCTCTGCGCGGGCTGTGTGCACTTCCGGCCGGCCGTGAGAAGTGGGCAGCACTCGGTGTTTTGGAGATCTCTGGGGTGAGTCCAAGGTCCACAGTCAAGGGGTCAAAATTGTTGCTCCAGAGGTCCAGAAGCTCATGTCTGCTGTAGCAAAGTAATGCGGTGCAGTTATGGGAAAAAAGTCCAGTGAGAAATAGATAAAAAACCACTAAATAACACATTCTGGAGAGACGCGAAGCATCGCGTTGTCCACGCGCCGCGGCCATCTTGAGAAAAAATAAATAAATAAATAAAAATAAGACTCACTGAAAGCATGTTTGCTGTGAATGTGCGCCAAGTTAACAACTGAAGTTTGTTTTTCATAGTTGAATTTTAACAAGTAAAAATGAAACTTGAGTTGGAGTGATCTTCCATGTATCTTAACTTTTGATCACATAGAAATGTCTCTGTAGGATCTGGTCAAAGCAACTTAGTTTTCTAATTTGGAGATTTAGAAAACTTTGAATTAAACCAGAACGTCAGAAATTGGGTTTCCATTGAAACTTAAGGCAGCAGAATCCATTTCTCATTGGGTTTATGATACAAAATGACGGTTTCTGATATGGGCAACTGCCCAGAGCGGTGTTGTTTGGGGTTTTGTTGTAATAAAAACAAAACATTATTTTCCTTTAGCAATCTTTGAAGAGATTATTACACGTCTTCAAATAGAGATAAATGTAAATAATTACATTTATCAGGCTGATTTCTAATAAATGTAATTATTGATTTTAGTATTTCTTTGAGTTTATTATTTTCAAAATCCCTTAAATTTTTATCTTTTAGTTGATTCTAAAGAAATATTCATCAAAAGAAATGTACAGAAATTACATCTTTTTATGTAATAGAGATCAGGTCCTAAGAAAGTAGTTTGTTTTCTCTAGTAGTTTGCAATGGATTGGTTTATGAACAGTAGTATAATCTAGCCTATCTCCATTGAAGTACACAACAGATTTTTTCCTTGCATTTAATTATGCAGCATGCTCCATTCTTATTTTTATGACACTAAACAGTTTTTCAGCCTATCTCAGAAATCAAATTATTGTAAAAAGCCATCAGATTGCATGTTCCCAAAGACACATCATGCCACCTTTAAACAACCATTTATCATCTTTGAGTATTCTTATTACTGCGCCGATTCGTTGAGGTGAAACCTCTGCACCAGTCCAAGCTTCTTGTTTTGCTGCCACGCATAATGTTTGTCCTCCTAATCTGTGTCGTCTCCTCTTCTCTAATACACTGACACAATGCATTAATTTGTATGCATTGCAGTCATTTTACCTCCACCAGACCCAAGTCCATACCAGACACACATGAATAATTCAAAAGCTGAAAAAAAACATTGAGCTCTAAATTGTATATTAATTCTAAAATTGCACACTACCCCCTGGGACTGGGTTACAATTTTAATAACTTGTCACAGCTAAACCAAAGAGCAGAGCATTTCGGTGCTTTTCTCAGACAAAATTATTTGACTCCCTGTTGTTCCATCTCACTACACATTATTATCAAAATTTAATTTGTAATGGTCTTCATACGGTTCGACTCAAGTCAATGTAGAAAGAGGGAGTACAGATTTTTTATTTTTAGGAATGTGGGGATGAGGCATCTTAAAAGGGATAGTAGGATAAAAGTGTAGAATTAGTTTCTTGGTTTTGTGCCTTAGGTACCTGTAGGACTGTGTGGTTCTGAAAGTCACCTGCAATCCTCGACCCACTTACCCTTAAAGGTATAGTTCAGGTTTTGGGAAGAGGAATAGATGAAGATGGTCAAAGCAAAGCTTGTTGTGAAGAACATTGACTGTTCATAAAAGAACTCAAGCTACCTAAAACAAACGTATATTTAGACTTTGATAAGATGGACAAATAAACACATGGAAACAAATCAAAACCGTCTATACCACAGTGACAATTGGAGTATTTCATAGCTGAAGTTTGTAAAATGGGTCTGAGGAACTAACAGTAGTCTCTGGTTGGTTAACCTGAGTATGAGTTGATGTGTAAGGCTCTGACAGCTCTGTTTAAAATATTTAAAACTGAATTCTCAAAGTAACTGGTAACCAGTAAGTGGAGGTCAAGACGGATGTTGTGTGCCCTCCTTGTTCCAGTTAGCAGTCTCACTGCAGCGTTTTGTCCCATAGGAAGACAACAAAGTTCTTGTTTGAGACAAGAAAACCAAATAAAATTGTAAAATGTATCTCGCTATGGATGGAACTTCAGTATATCCTGAGCCTCTGAATTAGCTTGGACTGCCAATGTGGAAAGCACATTGGCAGTCCATCTTCCTCCCCGGTTATAATTGCACTTGCATTGTGGTCCTGATAAAAGTCAATTCTAATTAGTCGACCAGGATAAAAAAGCAGCAAGACTCGGCAATTTTTAACAAGTCAAATGTTTTGGGTTTTTTTTGTCTGTAGACATTAGCTTCCAAAGAACCACACATTTTTAAGGCATTTGTTTTATTATTGGATAATTTGACTTTAAAAAAATGCATTTTAAATTACTGCACATATGAATGACTGAATAATAAAGTCTTAAACTTAATTTAAGAAAAGGGGAAATGTTTCAGCTTCCTTACAGAAACTCCTCTTTTCAATTTTTTGTTCTACACATGCATTCAACATTTGCAGTTTGTTTTTATGATGGCTATGAAGGAGAATACTAATGTTCTCATAAACTGACTCTACCAGGCCATTAGAATAACATTTAGGAGCCATTTTGCCGTGTACTATTCTGACAGGCAATTTGTTTTCAGGTTTTCTGGTTGCTTAATGAACTTTCACTTAATGTTAAAATGCTCATCTGAAAATATCGCATACAAGGAAAAAAAAGGTGAGTGATGGGTGTCATGGTGATCATCAGGACTGCCAAAGGAAGCAGAACTTGCTGCCTATTTAACAGGATCAACAATATTCCCATCAACACTCAGCTCCAGCGTATAAATGACTCCCAGGATGTTGATAAGCATAATTTTTGGCAAACCATATCCTAAATGTGTAGAATTAAATGGAGTGAGACGAATCTAATTGAGATTCATCAATAATTCGTAGTGATCCGCATGAACTCTTGCTACTTACAGTGGATAATGATGAAGGCTTGGCAATAGGAGCGCTGCCGTTTCCATCTGAAGGTCAGCGCAGTAATCATAGGAAGGAACATTATCCTGAAGGTCGGTTCCTGCTTTCAGCCAACATTAACTTTAATGCACCTTTCATCTGAATGGCAGGACCACATCAGTGTCAAAACATGAAAATTACCCCCCAGAGCTCCACGCTATCCACTCAGTTATTTTATTGTACATAGTGTCCAAACTAACTGTTACTTTTTAAAGTTATGTGTATTTTCCTGCTGGAATACATTATAAATATTTTCTTTGAAGTCTTGATCCAACTTGCTTTTCTAACTCCGCCAGTAATCATCTTGGAGCAGTGACAGCCACCTTCATATCCAAGACTGTTTGGGATAAAATTGAAACAGGTTAAATGAGGAGGGGGAACTGGTTGGGGTTTGGGTTTCCTAACTTTGCTTCCAAAGCCTCCTATAATTGTATCTTGTTTAGTCTCACTATTTGCATGCAGAGAAAGCAAGTGAGATATTATGCATGCGTAGTCTTTGTGTGCATGCTTCTACTCAGCAGGGAGTGTGGCATATAGCTGCAAATTAAAGAAAAAAAAAAAAACGCAACTAGAATTTTGATTTGTCTTCTTTCATGTTTTGAGATCTGACATGGTCTTTTATGTGTTTCATCATTGTGAGAAAACAGTCCTTTGCTGCTGCTTTTTGTTAGACGAGAGTAATGTGTGCTTTAATGTTTTCACCATTCAGTTTAAGTCCTAATTCTTGCTGACATGTGCCTGCCTTTGGAAATGGCCTCTGTCATTTGTAAATTGTGAAAGGGTGAAAGATGAAAAAGCCTCAGTTTGAAGCAAACAACCATACAACTCCAATGGAGGAATTGTACTATTACTTTAGAGCAATGAAGCAAATAGAATTACACAAAATGAAGTCCTTGTAAAACATAGACTTGTCCCAGTAAATGTCATGTAGTTCAAAGTGCTTGCTCTAATAAACCATAACACAATAAGAGAAAGAAAATATGTTTCTACAAAGTGTGAATTATACTGTGCAAGGTATAATTGTGCAAGGTTGTGTCTTATTGTTTAACATAATTTCTGCCATCTATATCAATTATAAAGAATTGTATCCAGTAGCCTGAACTGCTGATTAGTCTTTGTGGCCAAACATCACCTTCAAACTATCAATATGCCAGAAAAACAAACGCTCAACATGCAACAAGTCCAAACCTAGACACCCAGTTATCACAGTCAACCTCACAATACTAACATTAACATCAGCTCTGTTCTTCACAGTCAGTGAGGACAGTAAAGGATTGCTTTGCAAAAAAAAATTATTTAAAAAATAATTTTAAAAAGCTTCTATACTCACACATTTGTTTTAGTTGCATTTTCCCAAAATACCCTGAGTTATTGCTTGCTTTTATCTTTTGGACTGGTCTCTGGTCCACTTGGTGTTCAAACTGTGTCAGAGTTCATTCAAACCAAACCAAGACCTAGGTTTGTAGGTGGACCAGAGCTGGTACGTTTTGGATTCTGAAATCCTAACATTGCAGTCATCAATGTTTAACTTTAACATGGAGTGACTACATACAGAAGAGTGACTATATACTCAGAAGTGTAACACTGTGGTCTTATTTCTACCTTAAAAGCTGGAAGATTCCACTGTAAAACTGATTAAAATTTCTTTCCTCAATTACTGTAAAGACTTCACTGAAAACGCCTAATAAACCTGCTCTTGCAACAGAACGGGGAAATCAGTCAGGGGAAGACGAGCTGCTCATCTGTGCGCAGTTTGCATACCAAACAGCCCACTGTAATGTGAAGTAGTAATGTCAGAAGCGTGGGGTACTTACAATTAGTCGACAATCTGTGATAAATGGGGCTGTTGGTGGGAACGCTCTCAGTGCTGTGTCCTGATGTGGACAGAATGAGAGAAGAGCCGAGCCCACGTACAGTCATTAGGAGAGCAAATGAAATGGGACGGAGAGTTGCCAAGTGGCTGCCAGGTGCTCTCATCCTCTCTCTCACGCATGCTGTCATCCAGGGATCGACAGACACACACACACACACACACACACACACGCACGCACACACACAAACATAAATGCTGTCAAAGGCTGGAAGTAATGCATTACTTTTTTTACTTGTTTCTTCAGTTCATTACAGATTGACATTTATCGTTACAAAGTTTTACTTCTCTATATTTCAGATCTGAATAGTCTGATACCTTTTACTGCTTTTGCACATATGTATGAAACTTAAATAAAACCATCTTTGTTGCATGCAGAGGTGCTCAAGGAGATTTGTCAGTATGTTTAATCTACACAAGTGTCTGTTTTCCCAATAGATAAATGATTAAACTGCCAAATTAATTATCTGTGATTTAAAGTTGTAAATCAATGTAGTATGAGAATCTGTACAAGGGAGATGTTTTATTAAGCAATGAAGAGGACAGCTGGGATGCAGCTATTCATCTTTCTGAAAAATTGACAAGCTAAATGATATTCCGTGGATAGTTAATTTATAAAGTTTTGATTCATTTTTGCAGTGAATCTTCAAGGCAGTTTATTTTTTTGTTGGAGTTGTTGGACAATCTTTCATTTTTGTCTGTTTCGAAGGTTTGATGACTTGAAGGCTTTTAAATACTACATTTTGCAAAATCTACCCACCTGCTGTCACTTGTGTTTTCAAAGAACTACAAGATGATTTATCTGTAAGCTCAACCCATCCTACATGTCTAATATCAGCAGCAAAAAGTATAACTTACTTTTACTCGGTGTTCAAAGGTTAACATGTAGGATTCATACAGTAATGATAAGTGTGGAATGCGCTTTATAAATACACTGAATGCAAAAAACACAGTCGCATAGATCACATTGTGGACTCCCAGGCACATGGGATATACTTTGGTTATAGAATGTTAATCCTGCTCTCTTGTTCAAATTGCAAACGTGGCACTATTGCCAGTGGGTTGTTCAAATTTACATGCCAAAATTAATTATAATTTCCCAGTGGTTTGTAATCATTGCAATACAAATGCTTTTTTTAATGTAAAGCTACTTTTCAAGTTCTAAGTAAACAATTATTAGTCATTTCTTCTGCAGCCACATGATTGTAACGGCATTGCTTTCTTAGACCTTTTTTTTTTTTTTGCTGACAGCTTAACCTTAATACTTAACCAAACCTTATTTTATGATTTGATGTCTGGTTGCTTTATTTCTAGTTCATGTTTTACTGTATAAAAATTATTAAAGACTTCCAAAAATGGAAAGCCAAGAACAGACTCAAGTTTAAAGGTTTTTATTCTGGATTTCAGTGGAAGAGTGCTGCATAGAGGCTTGCTGGGGTGGAAGCAACATCATCAATGTTTCAAACAAAGTGTGTTGCTCCGCTTCAAAGGGCTGAAAGAGCTCATGCCTCAAATAGATTTTCATAAATTGTTCAAGAGTTGTTTATGCCACCAGGAGTGAAGGTGTTGTCACATTGCTGCAATTACCAGATGGTAAAGTGAAAAAAGATTGTTTCAAAAGCTAATGCAACACCTCTGTTACCATGCTGATGGAAGCGCGCCTTCAACCACACAGAGAGCAATCGGAAATTAATCTTTCACTTGTCTTATGAAATCTATGAACTGCCCTTCAGATCTCTATAAATAAAACAAAAAAAAACTTTTATTGATTGAAAGGTTTTTTTTAAGAATTATTTGAAAGTATTTTCTCTTGAAGCAATTAAATTTTTAACTGTCTTGTGTAACATGCTGATGTGACAGCACTGCATGACCACTCTTCATCGATACACCTGTTTGTGGTTGAGATAAATCAGACAGCAAGTGAACATTTAGTCCTCAAAGTTGATGTCTTGGAAGTAAAACAAAATGGAAAATAATCATGACGTTCATAATGGCAGTATCAGCTTTCTTAACAGCCAGGGGGGGGAATTATGTAAAATCTACTTTTTTAAGCTTTATATCTTTTGTCATGTTTTTCCCTCAACAAACACATACTTAGAGTATTGCTTTGATTACATAATACACATGTTATGTATACAATATTCATAATGGTCCCCCTACAGCATGACAAAAGGTTGAATAAAAATACTGTTTAACATCAGAAGACTATCAACTTAAAATATAATATCACGATTAAAGAAACCAAGTATTAATACCTAAATGTGAAGGGGAGTTGTGAGAAAATGACATTACTTGAATGCAGTATTATTGTAGTTGCTGATTAATTTTTATTTTTTTTTATCTCTGTTCTTTATTTGAGAGCCAATTTAACTTGGTGAACCGAGTGAAACCAGAGCCTTAAGTGTTGTTTACTACACTCTTCTCCCTCTGAGGAGTTGTGATGGAAAAGATCAGATAAATGCAAGTCCAACAGTCTCCATTTAGAGAAGGAGAGAGAAAAACATGACAGAAAAAGAATCTTGTACATGTCAAAAAGACATGTTGCCTAAGTGGATGTGGGCATTCAGATTCAGAATGAAAACTGTAACTATCCAGATGCATTTTTAAAGGCTTCATACAGCATGCTTTTGAAATGTTTCTTTCAAGATGATGGTAAGTCCTATAGTCATCTTTAAAATATATCTAAATGTGTTGGCCATTTTAAAGTATAGCTGCTGTATCTTTTCACATTTACTTATGTGTAAATACTTCACAGTATGAATCAAGGAATGACTTTCTTCAAAATGATGTTAGAACCCCAATGCTCTTTGCTGAGTCTGACTAAATATTATCTTTATACCAGGATGATATATTTCCATGTCAATAATGAATAAAGTTATAAATTACAAGACCCTCCCAAACAAATCAATAAATCATATAAAAACTAATTTAAGGTGAAAAATAACAATTCAAGGTCACCTAAATTTTTATTTATTTATTTTTTTACCATCAGTTTGTTGCAGCTGAATGATGGGAACAACTCAGTCTAGGAGAAAAAAAAAAAACAACAACAATATTGTCCATTGTCCAATTGAGCAAAATTAAGAATCCAGGGCTCTAATTTCTCTGGCTGTGTTCAACATAATATGCAACACCATGTGACAGATGCTCTTAATCTTTATTAAAATAGTGTAAATAAAATAAATATATAATTCTAGTAACAAGAGTTAAAAACACTGAATCATTAATCAGTTAGCTAAATTGATGCTGTTCCATCTCTACTTCCTTCAATTCGAACATTGTTTTTTAAGAAGATAAGCATGCTGGCATGCTGAGCTCCAGTTGGTGGCGGTAATGCACCAAAACGTTGCTAGCTAACCTTCAATAAAAAAGAAGAAGGCACGCTATGCTATCAGCCTACTTCTGTGTGCTAAAAAGCCTCTTTTCGTGGAGTCGAGCTCGGTTGGTTGGCTCTCCAGTAATGTAAAGGACTGTTCTTACGTTCAGTAGAAGGAGTTTGTCGTTTGAAGGAGCCAGCTGTTTGTTTCTTCGTCTCCGTGGTTTTACGAAAATCCTGTGCTGGTTTTAGTGAAGCTGCTTCCGACGCGCGAGGTTGATTTTATTAAATGTCCGCGGTTCTGTGCCACAAGTGTTGCATTAAGCTGTAACGTTTTTTTTTTTCGGTCTTTAGCAAAATATACTGCCGGCGATTGCGTCTGGTAGCAAACAGGATCTGGGATCATACCATTACGTGAAAACAGAGAGGGTGACAGTCAGGTGAGTCCATCACTTCAGTAAAAATACGGTGGTGAGTATTATGGGTCTGTTCGGTTATTGTACAATATTTTGTAAAACTTGTATACGCACATGCCTTCTGCTATCTGAGAGATGCTCAGTACAGAGGATCGTAAATGAGTTTAATTACGGGGAGCGACAGGAACACAGCGTTAAGTTTTTTATGGAATGACGGTGAGTTAGCAGCGCTGCTAACAGCTCGTTTCTTTGAAGAACTGACAGTAATAAAGAAGAGAAAAGCAGTGAAGTTGGTCAGAGTTCTGAGCTGCAGTTTAGTGCCGACAGTGTAAAACATCAGAACTACATAATATCAGCTTGGTGCGATGTGAATTTTATTCTTCATTTGATTTAAAAAAAATACAAATAAAGTTCATGAAGTGACTGCAGCAAGTGTGTTTTATCATTATGTTTGGGCCAGCAATAAATTTATATAAGACAAAATAAAATATCTGGGTTTATTTAGTCTATCAGAACCAGAACCTCGAGTGTCGCTGCAAAAACTGGACTAGAACCAAACCGAATCACATATTAACCCTCTCCAGACAGATGTTGCAGATTTGCAACAGCTAAATGTTGTTGAAATGCTGTTTAAATGTCTCTCAAAAAAAGTTTGACTTGTATATTACTACCCCATATGATCATTTTCTCCCAATATCAGATTTTTCCTGCAACTATAACTTAATTTGAGCCTGAGAGGGTTAACCTGTTATAGAGAGCAACTTGCCACTGGAAAATGTCGTAAGATTCCCTTGTGGAGCTCGGGTAACTGTTGTGCTGTTCGTGGCAGTACTCTAATAACCAGACCAAGTTTAATTTGTGGCTGCGGCAGCAAGTTTGCTTTGAACAGGCTCCCGAAACAAAAAGTGTCTGTGATATAAGCGGTACAGATAAGGAAACAAAAAGGATTTGGCTAAAAATTCTAAACTTATGTTTTTTATGTGCTCATTTCATTGTGTGGACAAAAAACCAACGGAAGAAAACCCGCATCTGTATCTGAAGCAACTGAGTCAGTAAAGTAGCTAGAATGCTAGTGCGGGTTATTTGCGGCCATTTCTTCAAGTCACCAAACATCCCCACAATAGCGCTTTGGAACGTGACGTCACTGCTCTGTAGGGATATGAGCGCCATCTTCAGGGGCTATAAACATAACCGACAAAAATGACTGTCTCACAGATATTTTGATCTAAGTTACTTAAA
This sequence comes from Brachyrhaphis roseni, assembly GCA_903066815.1. Taxonomy (NCBI): domain Eukaryota; kingdom Metazoa; phylum Chordata; class Actinopteri; order Cyprinodontiformes; family Poeciliidae; genus Brachyrhaphis; species Brachyrhaphis roseni. The sequence continues at coordinate 11,502 of CAEFZY010075075.1, forward strand.
ATTATTTAGCAATGGTACGAACTTGCTGCATTATTAGATGTAATGTCTGATCACACGACCGAAATAGTAAAAAGGTGGAAAAGGGACTTTTGTTTCACTGTTTTCCTGCCTGTAAACAACGAGAGGGGGCTAAGCTATCGGAGCTAAGCTATTCTAGCTAAGCTATCGGAGCTAAGCTATTCTAGCTAAGCTATCGGAGCTAACGAAAAGGAGACGAATGGCCTGGGTATCAGCGATGAGACGTCCTGATATTACGTTCTCCAACATCCCAAGTTATCTACAAGTTTGCTCTAGACATGTCCATTCTGGTGAGTGTCTAAATTTGCTTTGTTGGTGTTTCATAATTTTTTGCTATGATTTTGTCCGGGTATACTCATGTTCAGTTATGTTGAGTTCATTTAGTGGGTCAACCTTGTTTAGGTCAGGCTTATATTTTATATGACGCATAGTCCGAGTTTTGTCAGTGGACATCGAGGTTATTCCATTATTGTGAATATTGATGTGTGTTCCGATATGTCGTCTTCAAGGAAAACTGACGTATGAAATGGATTAGCTCAATCCAGACTGGGTTCCAACACTGAATCTGGGTCACTGCGAGGTAAACGCCACATTGGACCGACATGAGCGTCAATTAAAGAGGCGATACAGCAAGACCATGGGGGAGCAAGTTACAGAGACTGGAGGCTATAGAAGAGGAGCAAGTTGGAGAGCCTGAGGAGGAAACCCAGGAGAGGAGCTCAGCAAGGCTGCACACTCTGAAGAGGAACATGAACCATTTGTGTTGAAATATATGTACAGTTGGAAGTGGCTGTTTTCTCTCATTTAATAATTTAATGTGGTAAACGTTTGATTCAAGCACTTCAAATTGCATGTAAACAGGTGATGAAATTAATCACCTTATTCCTAGCCCCCATGAGGCTTTGCATGATTTATGGGCGCAACTTCCGCCGCAAATCGGAACTCCATTCGTTTACATGTAGCAACTCGCTAACCGGCTTTCGTCAGAGCTTTTAGGCTAGAAAATATGTGAGAACATCAGCTATCACAGCTTAAATGCAGCAGTATTGTTTTACCGCAACCTACAGCTATAGGTTGCAGGAGGGTTAGGGTAAGTTGAATAAGAAAAAAAATCTGATCTCTGCCAAATGGACTGAGTATGTTTATAAAAAAAAAAAAAAAAAATGAAATCTGACTTCATTTGACTGTAAATTATGTGATATTGCCCTTTTTTTTAATTAATGTTTTTATTGTTTGGGATGGTGTGCTGTCTGGCTTTGTTACATTCTGCTCATTTTTGCTGTTGCTCACAACCAAAATAAGAAATAGTCAAAGAAAATATCAAAAAGGCAATATGGACAAAATCACTCTTTCCATCCTTATCTACAACCTTGAATGGCTAAAACTAATTAATTAATGTGATGGAAATCCTTATTTCCAAATAAAATAATTAAAAAAGGCAAAGTTCAGTTATAAATCAATACAGTCACAACAAAACACCCGTCACTCCGACGTACGTACTTTTGTCTGTGGAACTAAAAGTAAATGTTGACTGTCTGACCTCAAGGACCTGGTGTGAATAAAGCATTTCAACAACTGTGGTAAATGAAAGCGAGCAAGAGCTTTAGAAACAAATCCAAGTTTAATATTCATTCTAAAACTAATGGCAAAGCCAGTGTAGTTAAAATAAAATAAGTGTAGCGTGGTCCTGTCTGGGAGTGAGTTGAAAACTTGCGTTCTGAACAAGTTGGAGGTGACTCGGAGATGACTGGGGGAACACCGATATCGAGACTGTTGCATTTGTCAATTGTGTTACTGAAAAGAACATAACAGACTTCTACAGGTCACAGTAGCTTAAAAAAAGGCTTGATTTTAGTTAGAAAGCATAGATCATAATAGTGAGACTAACCACACGGGCAATTTGTCTAAACTGTTGTTGAAAATGACAGAGGTTTTCAACAGTCGCAGAATTTAGTTGTCAGAAGTCCAAAGTTTGTGGCAGCTTTGCCACAAAAAAAATCTATTTTTTTAAATAAATTTTAAAACAAAAAGTATTTAATTTCTTAAGTACTTTTAAACATTTTACATGTTTAAAACATAATGTTTTTTTTTTTTTTTTTTGCATAATGTTGCTTTAATGCTGCAGTATGTTAAAAAACAATAGCTCTTCTGCTTACTCCTGGTATTAACTAAAAACAACCAATCGGAGCCAGGACGAGGATTTTAGTGCTGTCGATTAATTTTGTCAGCTGGTTCACTGCAGCATAGTCTGCTACAACTGCTAAGGCTAGTTGGTATGGCCACCAATGACGGCAGGTAAACGCTTTACCTGTATCGATAAGTTGTTGACAGTTGTGAAAAATCTCAGTCAGTCATAAAAAATCTTCTTTTTTTTTAACATTCTGCAGCTTTAAGGAAAATCTACACAATCTACAACTTTCAGATCTATACTATTCAATATTAGCCACTCTGAAGCACCCCTCTATTTTTCTTCTCTGTGCCCTAGTGAGTTGTGTCTGTAAAACTTTGACTACATAAAAAAATGAGTCTGTAATTTGAAAAATACCAGTTTTAGCAGTAAATGACTGGCTGTCCACCATTCCTCATTAGTGTCTGGTGTCAGCTGAGCAGACAGCTGGATGTGCATGCTGACAACAAATCACTGTGCCCTTCGCCGACCCTGCTGGTGGCAGAGGATGCCTGGCTGTGCAGCACAAATTCACTGAATAATCATTACGCCATGGCACCACGGGGAATTAATAAACTAGCAAATTGACTGACTCAAATCAGGTCACAGCATTCAGACTCGTATCTCGTCTAAATTGTCTGATTGCTGGAGGATAAGGCAGGACTGTGTTTGGGGAGTCCTGCGATGTGATTGAGACAGTTTAAGTCACTTTGTTTACCCTCATATCCGACTAGAAAATACAAGCTCTGGTTTTGAGCATTTTGTATTGATGGCTCTCAAAGTTTTTCTGAAATATCTTTTCCACGTTTTGACAAATCAATGAAGATGTGTGCGTGTAAAAATTGTCAAAACTTGCAGTCGTGTATAATTAATTTAATGTTATTGTATTTTTGCCATTCATGTTTATATCTTACTTTAACCACTTGCATAGGCTGTACAGGTGACCATCTTGTCCTTTTTTTTTGGCTTGTGAATGAATAACTGAGGCATGGGCTTTTCTGTTCCAAGCTAATTACATTAGATTGTAATTATTCCAGTGAAATATTAATTCCCTTTCAATAATTATAATTCAGCCGTAAACCATAAACCATGCAATGTGACTAATGTAGGCTGTGCCGCTCACATTGGCCATATTTTCATAGTTTTAGTGAGAATGATTGCAAATATTTGTTTTTCTTTTCTTTTATTTAAAAAATATTTTTTATGGCTATTGCTCATATTATGTTGGCCTCCCTGCTTCTGTTGCACAAAAATATTTTTACCCATTTATCTAATTCCTGCTGTTTTATTGTTTTACTTTGCTTGCTGTACAGCACTTTGCTCATTCTCTGTCTGCTCAATTTGTTTACAGTTACATTTGTTGCAAGCATAATTTATTTTATTTTATTTTTTTTAGCAAAAATACAACCGAAATATTTGATAATTATATTATTCAGGCACAAAAACCTCCAAATGTTAATGCCAGACATTAAAAAGTCATTGTAAACATTTTGTGAACTGTGTGAAGGTCTGTAGTGATGCACCGACTGCAACTTGGCTGATCACTGATCTTTAAAAGCCTGAACTGCCAGTGACATTTTTTTTAGTCTGAAAATTTGCTAAGTTGGCAACAGTGGCAATCAATTTATTGTCGGACTGATTTATCTGTGGACCACTAGTTTGTACCATTTAAATAAATCACTTACCAATCTGTGTGATCTGTGTCTACATTTTGAGTTCAATCATAGAAATAACTTGATGATTCTTCGCTGTATTGAGTTTCACCTGTAGCGTGACAGGCTGTATTGTGCATTCTTAGCAAGAACTAATTCTAATTTCAGTTCAGATTGGTTAAAATGATTCTAATCTGTACAATAGGATCCAAGTTCACCATTCTAACATGAAATCATTTTGGTTTATTTTTCAAAATTTGTTTTAAAGTTAAAAAATGACATCTTGATAATGCCAGTCATAATGGCTATGCCATTTTTGGGTATCAATTTTATTCTGTAATTGATTTTGCTAAAAAAAAAAAAAAGTTTTTTAAATTGTCTGAACTACCACAAACATCTGCTCGTCTCACTTTCAAATTTAAATTCTTTCATTTGGCGGAAAATGAAACGAGTGTGAAATGTTGACTGAAAAGTGGTTTATTTAGACTACATTTGTAATTGCTCACATGTAACCCTCCTGCTACAATGCTGTTGGCAGATGTGATTTGGCATGGTTGTGTGTTTTTGTCTTCCAGACATTGAAAGTTGTCTTTGAAAAAGGGACAAACTTTCTTACTACACATTTTTTAAATAGTTCTATAGCCAAAACAAATGCATAAATGAATAAGTCCAGGTGCCTTTTATGTGATTTTGGTCATGAAAGAACTGCAATGTTCTTTTTTCTCTCCAAATCTTTTATTAAGGCACATTATCTGATAATATCTTCAATCATATAAATTACATGTTATTTTGGATACTTTCCGTATGATGGTCCACAAGAAAACATAGACGTGTAGCAGGATGCTACTCTCCTCTTTTTGCAGCATCCAACAAGTAACGTGGAAAAACGAACTGAGTTTAAATCTATTAGTTCTGAAGTTTAGCCTTAAGTTGATATTCTATTTTGTTCAAAGTAATAAGACACATTTTATGTCAAAGTTTCTAAACTTAGACACAGTGAGCAAATAATTGCTTAAAGTCATAATATGCACAAGCACATACTCTCAGACATTGTGTATGTGGTGTCTGACCTGTTCTTTTATAGATAAAAATAAAAAATGGCAGAGACTGATGCATTTGTCAGAGACTGATGCATTTGTCTAAATATCTTCCAGCGTCTTCTTTGTTTCTTATTTAATGTGTCTATGAACACATATGGACGGACCTTAATATGTATTTAATTGTTCAGATGGATAAGGTTTTCTGAAAAGCGACATTTAAAAACCGTATTTAAAAACCTCTTGAATACAATTAATGTAACGTATAAGTTGTTAATGAGTACTAACACATTAAATCTAACACATTTTTCTCCTCCTTTCATAACTTTTTGATCAACATGTATTAGTAAAACCTAACAGTATTTTCTTTTTCTGTTTCCAACGTATCCCTTGACTCTAAAAATAACTGTCTTATGTGTGAAAAGCTGGTTTACGGTGTGTGAACTAAACCGAGGCCTGTCAAGACTTGTTAGTGTTTATACAGATCAAAAAGTCCACAGACCACAGCAGAATAAAACCATTTCTGAAAAGAACCCCTCATTGAATATCTATGAAAGAAATTACCCTCACTGCCCCAGAAATGAAGTAATTTTAAAGACAGTGATAACTTTTTCACCACACTTGCTGTCCTGTAACTCTACTCATCTTCCTTCTATTCTTCTATGCCTCTACCTTTAAGTTAAAGAAAATCTTCAAGGTTTCTGTCCTTGCTGTTTTTGAAAGGATCGCTTTGTTTCCAGATATGTTAGTTTCTCTCTGGCACACATTACTCCTACTCAGGTCATTCAGTCTGAAGTGTTCATTCAAATGCAGATTACAAGGCATAAATTAACATGTGAGGAGTAAGTCACGCTGGCTGGGGAAGCGTATGCACTTTTATAACAATGTCCTGTTTTAAACACCTATATGATGCACAGAAGAGCTTTGATTGTATAAATGGGTGCATGTTGTTGTTTAAATAAGACTTCAGTCGAAGGCGTCATGAAGCAGAAGCAGGAAAATGACTCAGATGCGCAGATTGACTCTGAAGTTGCTACAAAACGAGCTTCTTTGGTTCCAACTTAACATTACACTAAAAGAAAGTCAGCAGAACTTTAAAGATATTGCTTCTTGAATTACTACTTAGAAATTTTAAAATGTCATTATGCAACTTGTAGAATGTAGTATTCTGTCATTGGACCACTTTGCACAATTTACAATTTTTTTCCAATGTTTGTCATTATGCAGTTATGTTGCTTTTCACCTCTTTTTTTGTCACAATTTCACAAAACCATGAAATCTTTAACAGAATTACTCCACAACCCTATGCGTCTTAAACAATTCAAATCACTACTTTAGTAAGTAAATGTATTTTGTTTGTCATACCTGCTGGGATCCCAGCTAACCTTTCTTGTAGTCTCCAAGTAGAAAAAACCCCCCTACTATTTCACATTTTTCACTTTCCAGTTGTTAAATATTGCCTTACCAAAGATTTTATCTGTATTTTTACATTGTCCATCAACTCCTGCATTAAAGGCAAATTTATTAAAGCATGTAATAACTCTGGCAGTCAACCACTGTGTTTAAGATTTGGATTCTGATTTACTACAGCCAGTAAGTGTTTAGATCTACATTATTATAGAAAACGTCAACCCTAGAGATATTTTGAAAAGGCCTTATCTTCTTTTTAATTGTCCACAGAGAGGTAAAAATGTGTTGCATCTGTATTTATTTGACTGCCTGGCACTTTTCATGAAATAAAACGCTTTGAATACATCAGAAATGGAGCTTTTAGGTGCAAGGCCTTGTCTGAAAAGCTGAAGATAGAATTTATCACCTTTGTATGGGGTTTCTTTCTTTCTATTTTGGCATGTGTTCAAATAAAATGTATTATTCCATTTTGACTCACCAGTAAAAGACTGAAATAGTCATTAAACCACCAACAATCTTCCTAAAAAGAACCATGAGCAACTGTAGCAAAAATCATTATCACACAAAGGTAGTTTTCTCTGCAAATTTATGTTACATTCAAGTTTGTTAAAGAAAAACAAATCATTTCAGTGGTGCCTTTGTATCTCCAAATAATAAATTTTTTGTACCTCTTAGTGGATGGTTTAGATTGAATTTCTTGCATTATTTATGCATGTGACTGACTGGTGGTCTGGTGAGAAATAAACCTTCCACTGCTGATAGTGCTTTTCTATCAAGCAGGCTGTGAATTTTAAAAAATACATTCATCTGAAAATAGAAGCTTAAATCCAGGATTTTTCATCTATTCTGGCAGATGCATAAATACATCAAACGTAAATGGATTAATTTTCTCCCGTTGTGTGTTCTCTCTAGGTTTTATGGGACACAGCAGCTATCCAGATCCATGTGTTCATAAATACTGTGGCTTGGGACGCCATTGTGTGATCAACCATGAGACTGACCAAGGGGAGTGCAGGTGTTTGGATCATTGCAAACCACACTACAAACCAGTGTGTGGTTCAGATGGAAAGCTGTACCAGAACCACTGCGAGCTCCACCGGGCCTCCTGTCTCCGAGGACACAGGATTACCATCATGCACAGCGAGGAGTGCTTCTACAAAGGTAAGTGATTGTGTGACCTACCTTTGGTGATGGATCGTTTAGTTGAGCTTTTATTGTAAGACCATTGAAATTGGCTCTATAAATTAGGGATCCACATTTTGTTGAGTTTATGGTGAGAAAAAAAACAATACATTTGAAGTGTTTTTGTGTTTTTCTTTTTTATTGCATTGGACCCCTGTCTATTTGTGGGTCACTATTCATAGAATTTTCTGTGGAAAATAAAATTTTCCTACTAATAAATTTATTTGTAGAGCATATCTAAAATGCTCGACATAAAATGCAGGTTTGTAAAATTGGAATACTAGGCACAATGCTAATTGGTCATTGGCTGGCGTCTGCTAAGCAGCCAATCAACCTTGACGGTGATTTACCCCGAAGAGTTAAGGAAGACTGTAGATGTTAGATTCTGTGGTAGTAAGATGGTTTACACTTTGCATATTGGTGCATTAAGGTATATTTAGTGTTTGAACCATTAAAAGAGGCATCTATAACCATTTTAATAGAGGGTCTCAAGTATTTGTGGATTTTAGGTATTTATGGGCGTCTTTGTGGTCCCGTGAATACATGTTAAATAATAAATACTCCCTAGAATCAGGTACTGAACCACAGACCAGCATCACAATAATGTGAGGAAAGTTGTGGATCAATGTAGCAATTCAGAGCTGGTTCTAGCCATTTTGATGCCCTAGACAAGATTAAGGTCAACCCCACCCACCTACAGCCAGAAATGTCAATGGACGTCTGCGCTATGTATTATTTGCTGTAGAAAACTTGAGTAAATATTGATGATTGCAGTCTTTTCAACTTTGCTAACCCAGGCAAAGGTGACCCTTTACATATAACAGCAAGACAAGTTTTACTAGGTACATGACAGAGCGTCATTCTGTTTGATTAGGTTATTTACATATTTTAAAGCAACACAGTGCTGATTTTGCATTCACATTTAAATCACTTTCTTACTGAGAATATTGTCAACCAAAACCATCATCATCCCGTGAGTTTTATTGCATCTTTGGTAATCTCAGTAAAAGCACATCAACACTTGCAGAACTTGTTTGGCGTATCAGCAACAAAGAGGACACGGCAGTACCCAGACTGTGATTTACTGGCAAAACAACGCTCCTTTAACACAGCGTAGATGTTGCAACATTGAGAATAAAGCACACAATCTGAAAATAGCAGCTCTTTTTGAAATGCACAACTCTGTTTAAAAGTAGGGGCAGGGCCATGGTTCTACATTGTTCATATTTCCCTAGAGAAGCCTGACTGTGCTGCACCATGGTTTGTGTATAAACACTGCAATTATTCCAAGTCCCATGAAATGAGGCTCTTCTCCATTCTTGTGATCCAAGACATCATTGAAATAAGAGCTCCTGACATTGTTGTTCCATTCTGGGCAAAGAGAAAAGCAACAAAACGCTCACAGAGAGCAAATGCATAATGTAGCAAGTCTTTTTCAGTTTTCCTGTTTACTTGTTGACTTTGAAAAGTAAATTTATAGAAGATGGGGAGAGGGGTTCTCTTAGATCTATATATTGTCTCACATGAAACCTTCTATGGTTGCCACAATAAAGCAACACATCAAACTAAAAACAACATTTGCACAAAATCCTTTGTTTAGACATAAAAGCTGTCAGTACAATTTAGAAAATAATAAATTCCCACCACAATAAACAATCTAGAAGATGCCACATGAGATGGCTTACATTAAGGGTGTAAAAAAAATCCAATGCAAGTAAAGCTAGTGTTAACAATCAGAGCCGGTGAGTCATCTCAATCACAGAAAAAGGCTTGGAGATCAATGATAGCCTGGTGAGTGATGGTTGTAATCAGCCTTTCTCCTGCACCTTGTCCTGTCAGACTGCCTCTTCCCTCCTTTTCTACACCTGGTATTCAAGATGCAGAATGGGATATTTGACCAATGTCAGGCAATCAATATTAGATCAACGGGAGCCAAAGGAGGACTAAAAGATACACAACTTCTTTTTTTTCTCCATTTCATTCCTTGCTCAGTCTTGCCAGGTTTTCTTTTCGCTGTGACTGATATGTAATCAATTATTCAATGGAGGAGCACTCAAGGGAGAGAACAGTTTTATCCCCCTTTGGTTGATTTGAAATCTCTGCTGTAGGCTTTGAGTTTAAAAGTGTAAAAATAAATAAAACTATGATTACCATATTTTTTCTAAAAGCTTAAAGCTTTACACAGGGGAACAAAGATTTTCTCAAAATCACACAGCTGCTGAAATTTTTAGCTACAAAAGGACCTATGTAAGTCAAAAGGCATGAATAATTGAGCAACAGTAACAGAGCCTAAACAATAAAATTATTAAGAAAAGTAAAGGCCATTCATTTTCCTTTGGTGCTGATTGGCTGAACCCCTTAGAGTGGAGAAAAGGAAGAATACAGATCTCATCTTCTGCAGTAGTAGGCGGTTTCTGCTTTGTTAGTGCATTTTGAGGTACATTTACTGTTAGGCAGTTTTAAGCGTATTTAGAAAGGGTCTCAAGTATTTGTAGATTTGAGCTATTTATGGCCAGCTGTGGCCCCTTACCCCGGACACAGCTGCCCCCTCTGTGTTCTGTTCAGACGGTAAATACTCCCTAGAATCGGTTACTGACCACAAAGCATTTCACAGTAATATTGAGGAAAGTAATTTTTCCAGAATATCACTTTCAAATGCAACTGGTTTGTCTAAAAAAAGATCCTTTAGTAAAGTTGTTCAGGCAGTTCTACGTTTCAAGCTGAAGACGAACCATGATTATAATAGTAATTTTTCACCAAAGCGATGGATTGATAATCTAGATTAATACATAAAGTCAACTGTTGTGTAGAATCTTTAACTCCTTAACAATAGAAGTAGCTGTTTCCTGTTGTAAAAATCACTGCATAATGACATAACTTAAGTTGCATAGTTGGCCATATCCATATTAATTATAGTGGATGCTGTAGCAAAAAGGGAGAGAAAGAAGTAAAAGGACAATGTGTTTAGAACTACAACGAAACTTTTCTCTGTCTATTCTTAATTTTATTTTATTTTTTCAGTGTCACAATTTCAAACTTTCTTCTTAATCCAGGATATGTACCTGCAAAACGAGACATTCAAGTTTTGAATGTTTTCACTTCATGGTCCAACTAGAAACCTTGTCATAGTAAAAGATTTTTACCCAGCATCCTCGTTTTACAATCTGTATTAGCAATCTCTAAAGAACCCAAAACAGTGTGTTTCATACCGAGGAACTGAAATCTCTTTTTGTCTGTGGCTGGCAGGGACTGCTGCACATCCGATAGTCCGGTAACCTCGGTTTGTTTGAGGTCCAAAATGGCAACATTTGTTACATTTTCAGATACTACAGTTTGCTTTCATACTGCACTGTGTCAAATCTTAGTGGTCTCTGGTCTTTGCCTTTGGAGTCTGTCTCCTTTCTGTTTGGCATTCAGATATGCATTCAAACCACACCAGAGTTCACTTCAACTGAACTGAGACCTTGGTTTGTAGACGGACCAAAGTTTGCTTTTTTGTTCCACATCAAAGTTTGATTGGACAAAAACACCTCCCTAAACAAACCACAAACTAGAGTTGAATTAAAGTTAAATATTGCACCAAAGTCAACAAGTTGAACACACTATAATCCTTTTTAGCCATATTCCTATCCCTTAGAATTGTTTCCCCTTTAGATTCACCTTTAAAGTGTGTTGTTTTACCATTCTCACTTTCAGCTAGAGTGAACTCTTATTCACTAGAGAGAATATTAAATTTAATTGGTGACAATAAATGTTGTGCTTTCACTGCTGCCTCGAGAACCGTGCAGACTGCTAAGCTTGCAAATAGCAAATACACTTCTCTCATTTTCTGGTTTTAAAATGTGTCCAAGCTAGTGTTGACAACACCAGTTGGCACATTCCACTCTCCAATTTTGTTCACGTCTTTTGTGGCGGACATAACATGAAATTTAGAGTAAGGTGACAGCAGGTACTGAGAGTTGAGTACAGTGGTCTACTCTGATATGACCATTCACAAACATGGTGACTGGGATATTCTTAATTTAAAGTGCATTTTAAATGACTATATGCCTATCTTGACCAAATGTCAGAGCCTCTGTTTGTCGTGTAGACATTCACAGATAAAAAAACAAACAAAGCAAAAACAACTTGTATATATCACACATTATTTTGAAATAAGAGCTTTTGCTTCCTTATAATTAGACTGACTAGCAGCTACACTCCTCCTGGCCCTCAGCAGCACCCAATGTTAACACAGCATAACGGTATTGTAGTGACTGGGTTATAAATTATGAAGCACCGTTGTTTGACAGCCCCAGTCCTGCTCTGAATATACAGTATTCTTTGTCCAGCATGCCTGATCCGAATGACATTATGTCATTGATTTCAGTAGAGCCCTTTTAATGAACCAACAATCTAAAGACATTGTAATGTTATCATGTCATGTTAGTTCTTTGTCTTGGGGAACTGAGATACTTCCCATGAACTGATATCTTTTGTGACAGCTGCAAAAGTAGCTTTAAACTGATTGAGTTTTACAACCACAGGCTGTTTTTAAATGAACTGTCAGCCCCAGATGGATGACCGGCTCCTCTATTGCTCTGCTGACTGCCACAATTCTACCCATATTTCCTATAAGTTGGCTAAACAAAAGCCGCAGTAACATATTATCACTCACCAATATTTTGTGATCTCTTTTCACTAAGGTACAGTCTTAAAACAAGGGTAAATTTAATTGGTTGAATTCATACTTTTTTGGTCTATTTAGATGAGAAAAATCCCTTCAGTTTTCTACAAAGTTGTGTGTTTAAGAAAGAAGAATGTGGATTGTAATATTAGAGGAATAACAAAAACAAGATACTACAGGATAGATGATTACTACAGGATAGCTACTTTAGACAAATTTACTTTTAATTTCAATAGACTTATTTGATGTTTGTTTTATGGTTTAAGATGTTCTGTTATAAAATAGTTACACATTTGTAAAACTATAATGTCTTGGAAAAGTATTCCAGCCCCTTGAATCTTAAGTTTACTGACAACCACAGACTTCAATATGCTGTTTGGGGGATTTTAACTGATAGATAAAAAAAAAAAAAAAAAAAAAACTTCTAGAAGTGGAAGAAAATTAAAAATTTTGAACATTTTGTTATATATAGATTAAAATTAAGAAGTTGTAAGTTTTTTTGGGAAGATATCTTCTAGTTTAGCACATCTAAGATTTTTTTTTTAGCCATTTTTGAAAAATATCTTGAACTTAGTCAAATTGGATAGAGTATCTGTCAGCAGGTCTTGTTGTGGATTTTCAATTTGATTTAGGTGTGGAAGCTGACTAGGTCATTTGAACAGATGAAAATGGTGCATATTTATTCTCAATGTTCTTCTGGAAGTTTAACTTATCCTGCAGCCTCTAGTCGTCTTTTATCCCAGACAGACTTTCCCCAAGATTGCTCTATGTAACTCCTCCCATCTTCTGTCTGTCCAGCTTCCCTGTCCACGCTGAAGGAAAACTTCCCCTCAACATGATGATGTCTCAACAGCATAGATGATCTGTCAACTGTAGCATTTGCTGAGTTTGTTTTTTTTGTGGGACTTACAGGTAGAAAACTTGAGATATTATTTTATGACCTAATCCTTCTTTAAACCTTTCTACAACTTTAGATTTGACTTTTCTGCTGTGTTCCTGTTCTTCATGAGTAATACTGTTTTCCAACAAAACAAAAGGACATTACACATCAGCAGACATATGTCAAAAAATGTGGTCTGCCCACACATCCATACAAATAACTCAAATGGAATACAGGGTAGTATTTAATTAATGTGGGTTCTCTATTATGATGCTGTTTTGATTTGATATCATCTTAAGATATCGTTTTGTAGAGAAGAACCGGCTTCATATAGTATCCGTGAAATGCTGAGACAAAAAGTTAGTTGACAAGTGTTAATTGACAACATGTACCCTCACACTGTGCATTCCCCTTGATGCTCTCACAGAACTGGGATTATTTTGAGAATATATTGCATAACGGTGGATTCCTTTAGATAAGTTACATCCGAATCTAATTTTTTCCACCTATTTTGCTATATACAAGTAAAGAGAGATGAACATAAAAACACCACTCTTTTTGGTAAATATTCTGGAAAACAGTTTTTCTATTTTTACTTTACAATTTTGCTCTACTTAGTGTTGGTTTATCACATGAAATCCCCCTAAAATTAACTCTTAATTTGTGGTTGTAATGTGATGTAAATGTGAAAAATTATAAATATGGTGAATACTTTTGCAAGCCACTATAAGGAACAAGACACATCGCTGTTCTTTCATTCAGAGAAGCTATGGAATGTCGATATTTACCATATTCATGACTTAATGAGACAACATATCATCAGCAGACATGCAGAGGGCATGTCTTGATCAATGAAGTAATTCTGCCTCGTATTAATTTAAGAGACGGACGATTAGTCCCCCGAGCAAGTTCAATCTTGGAGTCATTGACTGATTGCTTTAGAAGTGACATCCGTATGGAAAGAAGCTGAATCACTATCGGCTTTGGTCCCAGCTGGATGATTTAAATTTTTTTTAACATGGAAATGGACAGGCCTTATCATCTAGACCCTCACGGTGACGCTTATCTGCTGAGGAAGACAGGATAAAAAATGACAGCCATGTGTTGACTGAAGTTTGTCATTAGTACTGGGGAAAGGATCTGACCCCCATTTTCCTCCTGCACAGCATGGTAACTTAAACAGGATCAGATCTGATTGAATACTAAGTGGTGCACAAAAGCCTGACCGATTTGCAAAGGGCAATATGCACATGATAGTGAATATTTTATAAAATTTTTTAGCCTGGAATCACTATGGAGCAAAGGCGAGTAGAGCTTAGGTTAAAACAAAAAAGCAACTGCTTTCAGTGCATTCTACATAATAAATTACCAGGGAGAGCATACATTTCGAAAATCATACGGCTCCTAATAAATATATTTTACAACTGCCTCTAGATTTATTATTTATTGTTTTTTTTGCATTGCATCATATACTTATGGTGCAGCAGATCATTCATTCGTTTTTGTTTCTATATATTGCATCATATCTGTATGAAGTGTATATAGAATATAACTCCTTTATTCCAATTGGAGTATGCTTAAATATATGCATACAGAATCATCTTCAAGTTTATCATTTACAAGTTCAAAGTATCTATAGTGTTCAGTTTTAATTAGGTAAATATACTTAATTAAAATTGGCCATAAGGTGCTTGAATTGATCGCCAACTCCATTTGATAATCAAATTAGAAAGAGTTCAAAACTTTTTTAGCCACTGAGAAACAACTTGCTGCATCTACAGATCCTCAAGAATCACTCTACTGCATCTTGCCTTGTAAATAGTCTCAATGGACAACAAGCCAGGCCCCTCTTCTAAGCTGCACTATGTCTAACCATGAGTCAGTAATGTGGAGAATCATTTTAGGAAAACATGCACAAGTTTCCATATAAAGATACCTTTTTTGTCTCTTGAACCTGTAGATAGATAGATCCATTAATTCATTCATTCATTCATTCATTCATTCATTCATTCATTCATTCATTCTCTTCCGCTTACCAGGGTCGGGTCGCGGGGGTAGCAGCAGAAAGGGGACCCAGACTTCCATCTCCCCAGCCACTTGTTCCAGCTCTTCCAGGGGAAACGTATTGAGTAATTTTTGTTTTCATTCAAACTACTTTAACATTTTTGGAATTCCAAGTCACAAACCATCTAAGATAAAATATCATATCAACTGCAGAAATTAAAATCATCACTCGATTTCCTCTTTAATCCATGAGCGTGGTTCAAAGAACTTTATTTGCATGAAATGAGCAAAGTCAAAATCTATTTAATTTTAATTGTTGTTTTTTTCCAGTTGAATTTACTTTTTTTCCTAGTAACAATAAACATGATACCTGTCGAATGATGTTAAACGCGATCTTTGGCCTATATAATAAGCTACTTTTTAAAATCCTGTGTTTGAAGTCCAGATCAATATGACTCCAGCTTAGGGAAGAAAATGAATTGAGCTGTGTAAGGAAATCAAAGGCCTGGCAGTTGCAGTAATATGATCAGGCAGACAGACAGACGGAGATGGTTAACCCTTTCTGAGCGAAGAGGGAAGAAAAATCTTATTTCAAATCATCATCGAGATGGAAAATCAGTTTGACATTTTGCATTGATGAGTACATGGTCTTCCATTCAACTAGAAGCCTTAATCTTTTAGATATTCATTTCAAATAAATATGAAGGTGCTTTTCTATTTTCACACAAAACTACACATTTGCTTTAAATTGAGTCGAGCTAGATGAGTTATTTTTTACCATGAATAGTGAAATATAAGATTTTAAGTCAAACATTTTAAAGTCGTCAGCGCTCCCATTCAATAGCTGACCAACATTTTTGCATAATTCCACTGGTATTTGGATGATTTATGTCTCAGCATGATAAAGTCCTTGAGGCAGAGAGACTCCTTGATGTCACTCTAAACTTCTGCTTCCTCAGATTCTCTCTTATATTCACTTCTAGACTCTGACTGCATATATAGACTATATTTTACCTTTGCTCAACAACTAAAAAGAGGTATTTAAGTCTGTTTTCTTTTAAACAAACATCCGAGTTGCATTTTAATTAATCAGAGAACAGCATGTTTATATTGAATACTTTGCAATAAACCAAGAATAAAACATGCAGCCTTGGCTGCACATTAGTGATTACACTGTCTCTATGAAAGTAGGTTCTTCTTGAAATGTCGGGCTTTTGTTTTTAACTGCTTCCCTGGCGTTCTCAGTCGAACAAACTCTTTGTAGATCACTCCCCTGAGCCCAGCCAAGAAAAACATGCTCATGAAGCATCATAGTCTTTTGTCCTCCAGAGACTCTCTATCTTAACGATGTGTCTTTGCGTTTCCCACCGGAGAGTCACTCCAGTGAACTCAGCCTGTACGTAGTAAGGGGAATTATAACCTCCTGTGAGTTCTTGCCTTCTTTTAATGACTCTTGAGGTGCCATTAATGCTGCAACCCCTGCACGAGCCCTGGCACTGTCATCGACAGCAGAGCCAGAGAACAAGCCCCTCATTAAAATCCAGACCTGTGAATCATTAAGTTTGCAAGGACGTCCAAGCCATTGTCTGCTACAAGGTCTCGGTACTGTTGACTTTGAAGTTGGTTTGTGTACTTTCTGATGTATTTTGCAGCTAAAGCAGACATGATGGTTTGTTTTTATGTTTTTTTCTTCACAAGTAAAAAGCTTGCATGATGAAGGAAGTGATTTTGTCATGCAAAACAGGGCTGCTTTTTTGTTGTTAAAGCTTTTTATCTTGTACTTGCTACAATAGGCTGCAACACCTTTTTTAATGACCACACTTTTTTGCTTACTTGCCTGTGGGAGGTCAATTTTAACTCTGTGAACTATATCAGCTTTTTAAGACCTTTATTTCCCAACAATTTTTTTTAAATAGGTTCTGTAGTTGCACTTTATTTCAATCTCTTTTCCTAGATGAAAAATAATTTTTTGGCATAGGAAGCTGTGATTCATTTGACAGAGAATAGGTGTGGTGAGCCCAATTTATCCACATTTGGCCAAAGACAAGTGGTAATTTGGAACTCGCCTCCAGACAAAGCTATTTGCTGGAGCCAAACCTGTTTTCAGGCTCTGACACAAACTACCCAGGAAGAAACTAGCCTTAACCACAAATTTTGAAAGAACATGAAGGTGGTGAATTGATGTTCTTAACCTGTACTTTTCCGAGGCAATTTCATTTGTGAGACCAGCTTTCTCTTAAACCTAAATTCGCTTCAGATGATGTCAATTCACAACAGATGCGTTCTCAAAAGGATTAAATGACTTCAAATCAAAATCAATTCATCAATTCATTTGGTTAAATCAACTTTTTTGAACTATGCATGATGTTATAATGTAATTCCTTCAGCAAACAAATACCCAGAGTGTTGCTTAGACTTGTTTATGCATATTTGAGAAATCTTTGAATCAGAGTTTTCACTCATACAAAACACCACCACCTATACAACATTTCGCTACCAAATTTACTATCGTGTCTTTGTGCAATAACAGTAAAGTAAGTCTAAGTCTATTTACCCAAGGCCTCACCTTGGAGCTTTAGCCAAGTGCTTTTCTGTCCAAACTACTAATAAGCAAGTAATGTAGTGTTAAACCTTTTGAGTGGTCAGTTTTACTGGAAACAGTCCATTTACTATTTAATAAGCAAGTGCTTTTATTTGCCTATTCACATTGTTGCTGGCTCTAGCAAAGTGATCTCAATATGGAGTGTCCTTATTCTGGCACTTAAGTCTTTTTCCATCTTCTCTCTTGCCACCTAGAGATATGTGACTCCCTAACTGTATGACTGGTTGCCACTGTTTAACCCCATTTTCTTACCACAAGTCTGGCAAAAACAACTCAATAAAAATAGCAATAGTTATATTTATTTAGTACTTCCAGTATCTCTGAAAGATTAAGGTTTAATTATTTCTACCGAGTCGATGTTCCCTCAGCAGCAGGACTTGTATGTACAATTTAAGAGTAGCTGCAGTTGTTGTTGTACCAGAGGTTACCATCTGCTTCATTTTCTTTGTTCCCAGCTATAACCTGTTTTAGAAGATTTATGCATGAACTGTTTCTGTTGCCAGACAACCAAAACAAATATGAGTTATTGAGCATAACACAGCTCATTAAGGCTTCACATTAGGAGTGTTTTAAAGTCACTTCACTGTTGCCACTTTGCTAAAGATTGTCCTGGAGGAAAAGAGTTCTTACACCCTTCCATTCTCATTTAAAGTGATCTACCACATTTTTGTCAAAATATATGTAAATATATCTTTTGTTGATTTTAAATTAAGTTAGATTTGCAAAAACTTTCAGCACTACTTTGACTTTTGTGTACAGTTACTGACCTCTATCTATAGCAATAGTTATGAATGAAAGCACACATTGCCTCAGCAGTGGTTTGTCCTTATGGTGTCTATTTGTTTTTGTGTTTTAGCTGAACTCTTGTAAACAGGGACGTCTGTCCTCGGAGCTTCGTGTGAATTCCAAGAGCAAACGGTTCTGCCTCAGCTTTACAAGGCCAGTTGACCTATCCAAACAGACTCAACTTGTCAGGAGGGAAATCTCCAATGATGAAAGAAAAAGGTGTTTTGAACAGAAAATCACATATGTAGTTACGATGTAGTGCTTTCTGTTAATATCAAAGGATTACATTCTCAATATAACGGAAGACTTTTGTAAACCGCTCACTCACATGCCAACTATTTACTTCAAGGGAGGGTGAAAAGTACAGTGTGTCTTTTCAAAAGATCATCAAAACTTTTGTCCTCCTCAAAATGAAACCAGTTATTCGCTTTTAAGACACTGCTAAGCAACAAAATAAACAATTACTCCTACCTTAAAGTTTGTAGGAATAAAAGCTTTAATATAATAAAATAAATACATTAATTAGGTATAACATTATGAACCACTGCCTGACAGTGTGTTTGGTGCTAATACAGTTCTGACCCACATGTTGTGTTATCTGGGGGTTTATACATGAGCAGCTCCTCATGTATTAACCCCCAGTCCTTGGGAGCTACTAGCCTGAAACTTTTAGATTCACCCCTTCTCCAAACCACCAAAGGCCTGTTAACAAGCTTTCCATTTGATTCAGGTGTGCTGGAGAAGGGTTGCATCCAAAAACTTCAGTGTAATAAGTACTGATGTCTGAAGTTGGGAATGATTGCTTCAAGATTTCTGGGTTGCTAGGTGTGGCCTCAATGAATTGATTTTTCTTTTCTTTTCTTTTTTTTGTGTGCAGTATACTCTGTAGATGCTCATCTGGATTCACATCTGGAAAATATTTAATTCCTGAACCATTATTGCTTTGCAGCAGGGCACATTATCCCCCTGAAAAAGGACAAGTCCATCAGGAAATACCATTTTCACCTTGACTGGTTTGCAGCACTATGTGTAGTATCCTGGGATGAACTGTTTATTCTGGCCTCTTTCTGTCAGAACCATCATTATCTTCTTTAATTTGAGCTGCGGTTACTCATCCATTGTCCCACCTGGGGCCAACATTTGCTCCCCATGTGCATCAATGATTCTGTTGCCGGTTCACCTCTGCTCATTCTTTTGGACCACTTTTGGCCGATAGTAACCCAGTCCAACCTGGGAACAGGAGGTGCTCTGACCCATCACGGTTTAAGCCCTTGTCAAACTTGCTTACATTGTTCATTGCCTGCTTCCACATTGAGGTTTTAAAACAAATGTTACTGGCAACCCATTAACAACTGCCAAGATGAAGAGAAGACTAGTGTTTTTTGTCTGACCTGCCTGTTTTGCCTGATTTGTGTATAAAACTTGGGATGCCACATGATAGAAAGTTGTTTATTTCATGAATTTCACTCAATTCCACATTGTTACATTGTAGCAATGTCTCATTCTGAGCTTTTCATTTCTCTGAAAGTGTTTGTCATAAAAGCTTTGTCACACTCGCATCAAACATGAAGTATGGAAAAATAGCATTATAAAGGATCTAGATGCTAAGAGAGGAAAACATTTCCAAAGCACTTTTGGCTTTTCTCACCTCAGTGAAAGTTAAAATTGTTCCATTAATGATGAATGTGACAATTAATGTTTGACATTTCTTACAAGTCATACAAGATCACTTTCATGATGATAATGGCTAAAAACATACAATAATTTTTTTTAAAGATGAAAAATAAATGGTGCCATGACTCTCTTTGCCTCAGTTTAATAGGATTTAATCAAAGGGTTGTATTGTCTGGAGATATGACACCGTCCATTCATATGTCCCTTTTTGAAGCGGGCAAAATCAATTTTTCATCGAAATTTGTCACAGAAGAAGCTTAAGAAACAGAATGTAGCTGTCCTAATTCAGCCCTGGAAAATTACAGTTAAAAAAAGAGGTCATTATTTTATAGATTTTCCTGTCTTCTTTAGCTCTGACATGGCCATCGGCTAATGATAGTCATATCAATGTGTACATGGCACCGTTTGCCTTCCTTATTAAAGTTGCATGAAGACAAATGCAGCGAAAAGCCAGTGCAGATATATGTCTCAGCCGTGGGGAATATCACAGACTCATTTGTTGAAAAGTGAATTGGTAAGGGAAATGATGGCACAATGGTGTCACCACACTGTTCGTTGTTTGAAGATGAAAGCAAATCACACACTATTAAGGAGGGATGTATTAGAGCTGGAACCCCCCCCCCCAAATATTAATATACAATGCAATATGGTGCTTGTAGAAGGTTAAATGAGTGTATATCAAATGTAATAATCTGAACAAATGAAACTTTTGCTGTTTTTTGACATACCAAGAGAAGACAATTGTCTGTGCAGCAGTCCATAGGTTAAAATAAGCAAGATATGTTTTCTTTTTCTGTACTTCACTAAAATCTAGACTTATGACATGATAAATATAATCTTCTCTTACATTGACAGTGAACGTTAGGTGAGTACACATGGAAAAAAATGTTTTCATAGGGGTGCAGTAACTGCACCCCTATGAAAACATTTTTTTGTAACTGCACCCCTAGTTACAGGGGTAACTAGGGGTGCAGCGATACAATAATCTCACGATACGATATTCTGAGCACAATACGATATATATCACGATATTTGGTAAATGATGCAATTCGATGTGATTCAATGCACTTTTGCGATTTTCTGAAAGATTTTAGAAGGACGGAGTGATTTTAGTGACATTTTGTGTTCCATAAACTTGGATTTAATTAACTGAAAACTGATTAAAAGCATCAACTACACAATACGTAACTCTGATTGGACAGAGTCTAACAGTCTACAGCTGGACAAAATGTATCAAAGATGCAGTGTGAAAATTAGTTTCTGTCATTTAATTTATGTGGATTTGACATAAAACTCAAAGTTTCAACAGTGATCCAGGAGCTGAGTGGGGAGATTATCAGCCTCTGTAGACTTATGATTTTCTTTTGGACATACTGTCGCTGCATTTTGGAGTAAAAAAAAGTCCTTTGGACTCTAGGGAAAAGGCTTTTCTGCCTTGGCTCCCGGAGTTAGCCGTGACTGTAAGCTGTTTACTACAAGTTGCTGGGGGAGTGGCTCTGCCTCACCCCTAGTGATCGACTCCTTGCAGCTGCGCAGCACCGCCATTCTCCTGCTTGAATCTCTGTGTAGCTGCCTCTCAGACTGCCAGGATCTCATCGTACTCTCAGTCTCTGATACTCTTTGTCAGTTGCTAATAAGAGTGATCAATCAGCCATCGTCGTCATGGTAATCCTCACTGCGCCAGACTGCGGCTGCGGGTTTCCCCTCTTCGTTTTCCAGTTCAAAACAGAGCGCCACTGCATGCTGCGTGTTCATTCTTCAGGTAATTCTTTATATACAGAACAGAAACCACTAAGCTACAAACAAATTACGAAATGGATGCCACCAGTCGCTCTGATATCCAAACTTTGCATTAATTTCGCGATCTCACTGCTTTTGCCGCTGCTACGTTAGCGGCGCTACTCCCTTCCGCTTCTCTGTCACAGTTTCTTGCGCAACTTTACTTCGTTTCTTAGCAACAAAATACAGCCCATCGTTATTTATTGAAGATTTGAGATTTCCAAAAACAGAGGGATCAAATGTTGCGTTTCGTTTATTACGTTTGGAAGCTCATTCCCCTTCACATAACCGGAAAAGCCGGTTTTTGACATTTCTCTGACATTCGGAAAAATATGATTTACTTATTTCAACATAACTCTGGTTTTACTTGGCCTATAAATACAATTTTAAAAACTGGTGTGTAGTTTATAATGTGCACTTTAAGCACAAGTTGAAAGTGAGACTGGTGGAGGCGGAGTCTTGCTGCTACGCCGTCACAAACCACACATCTTAAAAAGACGGTATAAGCCTATGAACTCCTATGGTTTAACATACTCGCAGATGAAAAATCGATATCTTCCGAGGGGGGGGGAAAATCGATAAATATTGTAGAATCAATATAACGTATTTTCCGGACTATAGAACGCACCTGATTATAAGCCGCACACAGTACATCTGTAAAGGAAAAAACATTTTGCACATACATAAGCCGCACCTGTCTATAAGCCGCATGTGCCTACATACAGACGGTACACAGAAAGAGTTTTCAAAGTTTTAGTAATATACCTTAGCTTTT